>JAVJIF010015389.1:0-145219 GCA_038442645.1 Agave tequilana
ATGGTCACTTAATGCCAAATGATGCAAATAATGCGGAAGCAAAAAGCAATTATGACCTAATTAAAATTTTTACACTAAACACTATGTATAACACAAGAGTGTTGCCGAATTTCCCATGAAGGGCTCTGGACAAACTCCTCTAGATTCCCCTTGAATGGGTTGAGGTGCCGCGTTGGCTCTCTTGGTTGAATACAAGTGTTATCAACAATCCCACGCAAGTATATCAATAAAGCACACAATGTATATCTAGCATATAAAGATGAACAATAAACACATGCAAGATATAAAAGAGACAAAGAGAGAGAGAGAGTGAGCAATCGCAAACACAAGGGTATGTTTCGAGGTTCGAGCACACTTGCTCTACATCCCCGCCTTCGACACACGAAGGATTTCCACTATGCAAGATCCCAATGGATCTCTCCTCGGTGCCGCAACACCTACAAACCCTCGGACTCTCTAGTCCCGTACACACCGCAAGCCCACCGGCTCGCCGAGGCCGCACCTCAATCAACAAGAGTTCGCACCCGAACCCTAAACAACCACGAGCACACTTGCCCGTCTCCTCAATGAACAAAGAAAAGATCTTTGGTGATCTAAAAACTTTGATCACCAATAAAAACTCTCACTACAACACTCCTATAAGATGAATAGCTCAATGGATGCTCAAGTGTTGGTGTGAGAAAACAAGGATGAGAGTGGTGGAGGAAAACTCAAAGAATCACTTAAAACACTCTTGATAAAATCTTCCCTTTTGATTGGAAGTATTTGCTCTCTATTTTGTGGAGAAAAACCTCTGGAATGAATGGGAAAAACTGGCTCTAAGAGTCTCCAAAATCTTAGCTCAAAACAATGATCAAACCCCCAAATTTATAGGCCAGAAAAATATAGCCGTTGGGGTCTGTCAGAGCTGCCGGTCGACCCCGTGCGGTTGACCGCCAACGGTCAGAAATCCGACCGTTGGAGCCACGGTCGACCGCCTGGGTCGACCGACCCACTGGAGCTGAGAGTCTAACTCTCTGTCGGTCGACCCGTACGGTCGGCCGAACTTTCCAGAGAGCTCTGCTCTCTGGAGCGGTCGACCCGTACGGTCGGCCGTCCTCCAGTGCACAAAGGCGTGCACATCCGTGCACGTCGGTCGACCGGTCCGGTCGGCGACTCCAAGATTAGTCGACTTATAAAGGCTACTAGTCGACTTATCCGAAGCCTGAAACAGTTTTTTGGGATTAAAAAGTTAGTCTTTTTGGCTTAAATAAAATCCCATAAAATACATAAAAATCTACAAAAATAGTTTAACCAATATACTTTGATATACGAACATGCTTGCACAAAATCAAGGCATGTTATAAAAGATTGGACTATTTTTGTAACTTGAAAATATTTGGCTCAAGATAAAAATTGTATTTTCTAAAACAATATTTTTCCAAAACATGTTTTTCCAAATCTTCTTCAAATACAAAAACAAGATATACTTTTAAGGCATAGTGTGTATGGATATGATCCACTACACAATCATAATGAAATATCTATGTTTTTGTCATAAAGCTCTAAACTTGGTTTTGGTTAAAGGATAAGTATATGAGAAACACCAAAAACCAAATAGTATTTTGTCATAAAAAAAATCTTTTCTAAACTAAAAAATCTTTTATGAAAATAATTCTATCAAGAGTGTGTGTGCATGGTATACTTGAGCAATCCACCAACTATCTATCCTTTACATTTTTAACTAAACAAAAACAAAATCTTATACCTAGACACAAGTCTTCATCTTCTTGAAGTCTTCACTTGAAGGCTTCTCATCTTCTTGACTTGGTCCAAGCTTGATCCAAAAGCTCCTTGGATCACACCGTGCTAGCTCCAAATCTTGACATTTTATCTTTTGTTGAGCTATGCACCTACTAAGATCTTGATAATGAATCTGTCATTAATTAAACACAAGATCATTAGTAAACATAACTTCATGAGTTGATCATCATCAAAACTAGGGTGATAGGCCTTTGGGCCAACAATCTCCCCTTTTTGATGATGACAAAACTCATGAAGTATATATGCATGGATTAAAGTAAAGCTTCAAAGAAGCTCCCCCTTAACTCATGCATACAAATAAATAATAGATATGGCAATGAGGCACATGAATATGTATGCAAGTATGGAGATAAAACATGCAACAAGCATAAATCAAAATCTTTTTCTCCTATTTGCAATACAAAAAATACATATGCATAAATATAAATCTTACTCAACCATGCATATAAACTCAAACTCTTTCTCCCCCTTTTTGTCAATCATCAACAAAGGGGTCAAAGTAAAATCAAATCAAAACAAATTTTTCTCCCCCTTTTTGTCAAAAACAAAAAAGATCAAGAAGGGGTAATACAAATCAATCAATAAAAATTTATATGCGATATACATTCATGAAGAGGAAGACGCTAAGTTAGCTTCCCTACACATATGCATTACATGAAAAAGGGATGACAAGCCCTAACTCACATAACACATATTATGTAATGCATAAGAGGAGATGTGAAGCTCCCCCTACACACGTATATCATATAAAGAAGAGTTGTCAAGCTCCTCAATTTATAATATACTCAACATGAATCCATATGTAAGAGAGATGTTAAGCTCTCCTTGCATATAGGAAATACAACTCAAAAATTTTGAATATTTCTTTAAAATTTTGAACTTTCTTAATAAAACACATTTTGAGATATCAAATCAACATATATATATATATTTATTTGATATCAATTTTGAAAACATATTGCATAAGCTTTAAAAATTACCAATAGAAAGTTGAATTTAGCTTAGCATATACATTGTGCTTTAAATATGTAAGACAATTTTAACTAAGCACAAATAACACATATATGTATGAAAAGAGAATACCAATAGAAATTGATATAATTTGAATTTGAAAGCACACATACATATAATCAAAATATGAGTATATAAGAATCATATTGATACCAATTGAAAATATCCAATGATACCAATTGAAAGGTAAGCTTATCATATACTCTACCATATGAAGAATTTGCACTAGTTAATATGAAAATGTTTAAAAACTAGTACGAAATCCTTCAAGTAAGGAATAAAGCAAAAAAATGTCAATAATCTCAATATTCCTTTAAATTATGAAGACATGAAAATCATCACACATTTTTTTTTATTAAAGAAAATTTATATTTCAAGATATATGTATGTTTTGACAACACAATAAGTATACATACATATCTCTTAAACACAATTGAGTCCATATAAATAGATTTGCATTAAAGGCAAATGACTCAAGAGGTATACATGTATATCTTAAAGTTTGGCAAAATACACATATACATGAAATGAAAAACACATGATCATAAATCAAATCCAAAAAGTGGGAATACAAGTTTAAAGATGTATGTATCATCAAAACCAAGCAATACAAGCACATTTCATGGGTTCAAATAAGCATTCAAGCACAAATATAAATAGATTTATTTGTGGCCCACGATATGTACAAGTATAAATCCTAGTGTTGACAAAAACTAACATATAAACTAATATTCAAATCATGAAGCATCAAATTTTGAGAAAAATAGAATCATGTATCAATCTCAAAAATTATTTGAAGAATAAATAACTAGTATAAATTGTTTTTGAAAAACTAGTTAAAGATCCTTCAAATATATCTTATGTTTTTCATAAACATAACTAGATACATAAAAATTTAAGCACTCATGGTCTATAAGGCTCAAAATGTTTTTAACAAAAAGTGTGAGTGTTAAACAATCATGTAAATAGCATTTTTATGAAAATAGTTAATGAAGCTCAAAAAGATCATAAGTCACATATTTTAAAAAAAAAATCATTTTTCATTAAAACACTAATCTTCATGGTATATGTATGATTAATCCAATCCTAACAATACACATACATATCCCAAATATAAAAGAGTCTATCAAATGTATTTGCATGAAGGCAAGAGACTTACGGGTATACATGTATATTTATTAGTTTTGAATTAAAAATACATATACATGAAGTAAAGCATAAAGTAGGTAAAACATGTATAAAAGAGAATCATCAAAACTAGTTTATACATATGCATATAGTGGATACAAGTGAGCATGAAGTTCAAATATATATGAGTCAATTGTGATTCACTATTTGTATATGTATAAATGCAAGTTTGACACATTCTACATCTAAGCATGTAAATACCACATGAAGCACACAAAAATATGAACATGCTATGAATATGACAAATGAACTAGCATGTACATAAAAAGTAGGAGTTTAGATATTGTTACCAACTCCAAAGCTCCAAAAATGGTGGTCTTTCCACCAAAACTCCTTGATAGCGATGCATCCAAAAGTATGTCCATCAAGTCTATTGCATCCACTACCAAGGCAACAAATCTCTCACGTCTTGAGAGATCCCTCACCTACATCAAAAACATGGGGTGGGGGTTTTGGTACCCATTTTTGCTTGGACCCTTTGGGGTTAGACTTGTAAGGAACCCAAAATCTTTTATAATTAGCAAATTTAGAGAATTAATATTATCATAACAAAACTTTGCTAAATGGCCTTTGCGGCCACAATGTGTACATACGTACACCTTAGTATGCTTATGTGTAGGTGTGTGATCATGTTGTGCAACATAAGCATGATGATGTGCATGAATGGATGGAGTTTGTTTCTTTGAAAACATAGACTCCAATCTAGTGTGGTTGAATGCACAAGAGTTTAAGGTTGAACTCAAATCATTAATTTTATCTTTCAAAATATTAATCTCACTAGTGGTGGCATGAAAAGCATGGTGAGATATGAAATCATTTTCTTCTTCTTTTGAGAAACAAAATCTTTTCCTTTTTCATAAATTTTTCTTTTCAAAGACTTATTTTCTTGAAAAACAACTTCCTTTTGTTTTTCCACCAAATCAACTTTATTTTTCAAAATAGTGTTCCTTCACAAAGATTATTTAATTTAGAAAGTAAGGAAACATTCTCATTTTTCAAATCTTTATTTTCTTTTTCGAAGCATGCCATTTATTTTCTAATGAATCTTTTTCATTAAGCATGGCATCAAAATCCTTTTTCAAAATGTTATTTTCTTTTTCTAAACATGCAATGTTAGTAGATTTAAATGAATCTTGTTCTATATGCATGCAAGCAATGTTCTTTTTCAAATTTTTATTTTCCTTTTAATCATGTCATATTTCTCAAGCAATAGTTGACAAAAAGTGCTAAGCTCATCATATGACATATTATCATCTTCTACCTCGGATTCGGTAGTTACCTCAAGGGGGTTATCCCCTTGGACCATGTAGCACATGTTGGAGGTGTTGCTTCCAACATCCGAATCGCTCCCCGCATAGTATAGATCCTTTTCGCCAAGGGAGGTGATGATGTTCCAAACTACAAAAGCCGATTCAACATTAGAAAGCCTAGATAAATAATCATCATTTAGGGTACATTTCAAAGCATGAATGGCTTTAGCATTAGCCTCAAAGTACTTGCTATTATTAACATATGAATCATTAGTGGTAGCAAGATATACATGAATGCCTAAGGTCTTGAGGTACAAAGACATCTTAACCTTCCAAATTTGGATGTTAAGAATGTCAAAGGTGGGTGGAGACATGAAGTCCATGGTGTGTGTACAAATATTGTGATTAGCCTAAAAATGAGGATCTTTAACTCTAGGTTGTTAGACCCAAATCAGAGTACCAAGCTCTGATACCAATTAAAGGTTCACCTGGAGGGGGGGGGTGAATAGGTGATGGCTAATCTAATGGTCACTTAATGCCAAATGATGCAAATAATGCGGAAGCAAAAAGCAATTATGACCTAATTAAAACTTTTACACTAAACACTATGTATAACACAAGAGTGTTGCCGAATTCCCCGTGAAGGGCTCTGGACAAACTCCTCTAGATTCCCCTTGAATGGGTTGAGGTGCCGCGTTGGCTCTCTTGGTTGAATACAAGTGTTAGCAACAATCCCACGCAAGTATATCAATAAAGCACACAATGTATATCTAGCATATAAAGATAAACAATAAACACATACAAGATATAAAAGAGACAAAGAGAGAGAGAGAGTGTGAGCAATCGCAAACACAAGGGTATGTTTCGAGGTTCGAGCACACTTGCTCTACATCCCCGCCTTCGACACACGAAGGATTTCCACTATGCAAGATCCCAATGGATCTCTCCTCGGTGCCGCAACACCTACAAACCCTCGGACTCTCTAGTCCCGTACACACCGCAAGCCCACCGGCTCGCCGAGGCGGCACCTCAATCAACAAGAGTTCGCACCCGAACCCTAAACAACCACGAGCACACTTGCCCGTCTCCTCAAAGAACAAAGAAAAGATCGTTGGTGATCTAAACACTTTGATCACCAATAAAAACTCTCACTACAACACTCCTATAAGATGAATAGCTCAATGGATGCTCAAGTGTTGGTGTGAGAAAACAAGGATGAGAGTGGTGGAGGAAAACTCAAAGAATCACTTAAAACACTCTTGATAAAATCTTCCCTTTTGATTGGAAGTATTTGCTCTCTATTTTGTGGAGGAAAAACTCTGGAATGAATGGGAAAAACTGGCTCTAAGAGTCTCCAAAATGTTAGCTCAAAACAATGACCAAACCCCCAAATTTATAGGCCAGAAAAATATAGCCGTTGGGGTCTGTCAGAGCTGCCGGTCGACCCGTGCGGTTGACCGCCAACGGTCAGAAATCCGACCGTTGGAGCCACGGTCGACCGCCTGGGTCGACCGACCCACTAGAGCTGAGAGTCTAACTCTCTGTCGGTCGACCGTACGGTCGGCCGAACTTTCCAGAGAGCTTTGCTCTCTGGAGCGGTCGACCCGTACGGTCGGCCGTCCTCCAGTGCACAAAGGCGTGCACATCCGTGCACGTCGGTCGACCGGTCCGGTCGGCCGACTCCAGGATTAGTCGACTTATAAAGGCTACTAGTCGACTTATCCGAAGCCTGAAACAGTTTTCTGGGATTAAAAAGTTAGTCTTTTTGGCTTAAATAAAATCCCATAAAATACATAAAAATCTACAAAAATAGTTTAACCAATATACTTTGATATACAAACATGCTTGCACAAAATCAAGGCATGTTATAAAAGATTGGATTATTTTGTAACTTGGAAATATTTGGCTCAAGATAAAAAACTATATTTTTCTAAAACAATATTTTTCCAAAACATATTTTTCCAAATCTTCATCAAATACAAAAACAAGATATACTTTTAAGGCATAGTGTGTATGGATATGATCCACTACACAATCATAATGAAATATCTATGTTTTTGTCATAAAGCTCTAAACTTGGTTTTTGTTAAAGGATAAGTATATGAGAAACACCAAAAACCAAATAGTATTTTGTCACAAAGAAAAATCTTTTCTAAACTAAAAAATCTTTTATGAAAACAATTCTATCAAGAGTGTGTGTGCATGGTATACTTGAGCAATCCACCAACTATCTATCCTTTACATTTTTAACTAAAACAAAAACAAAATCTTATACCTAGACACAAGTCTTCATCTTCTTGAAGTCTTCACTTGAAGGCTTCTTATCTTCTTGACTTGGTCCAAGCTTGATCCAAAAGCTCCTTGGATCACACCGTGCTAGCTCCAAATCTTGACATTTTATCCTTTGTTGAGCTATGCACCTACTAAGATCTTGATAATGAATCTGTCACTAATTAAACACAAGATCATTAGTAAACATAACTTCATGAGTTGATCATCATCAAAACTAGGGTGATAGGCCTTTGGGCCAACACATAATGTCGAGTCGACCGAGTCAACTCCGATTCTCGGCTGAGTTGGTCTCCTCTGAGTTGAGTCGACCGACTCGTGACTCGGACTCGTCTCGTAGCGGGCCGAGATGGATACGACTCGGCCAACTCGTCTCCAACTCGGCTGAGTCTTTGAACCGTGCTCTCTCAGTCTCTCCCCGTCTCCCTCTCCCTCTTTCTGCGTCTCTCTTTGTCCCTCTCTGTCTCCGTCTCTGTCTCTTTGCCCCTCTCTCCCCCCTCTCTCCGTCTCTCTTTCCCTCTCTCTCTCTGTCTCCGTCTCTCTCTGTCTCTCTCTGTCTCCGTCTCTCTCTCCCTCTGTGTCTCTCTTTGTCGGACTCCCTCTCCCTTTCAGTCTCCTCTCCCTCTCTCTGTGTCTCTCTCTGTCCCCCCTCTCTCTTCCTCTCTGTCTCCGTCTCTCTCCCCCTCTCCCTCTCTCTCTGTGTGTGTCTCTCTCTGTCCCTCTCTGTCTCCGTCTCTCTCTCTCTGTCGGACTCCTCTCCCTCTCCCTCTCAGTCTCTCTCTCCCTCTCCCTTTCTCTGTGTCTCTCTCTCTGTCCCTCTCTCTGTCTCCGTCTCTCTCTCCCCCCCTCTGTGTCTCCCTCTCTCTCCTTCTCTGTCGCCGTCTCTCTCCGTCTCTCTCCCTCTCAGTTTCTCTCTCCCTCAGTCCCTCTCTCTCCTGTTTCTCTCTCCCTCAGTCCCTCTCTCTCTCCTCAGTTTAATTATTTGAGTTTAATGTAATTTAATTTAGTTTAGTTTAACTTAATTTAAATTAATTTAATTTAATAAAATTTTGTAATTATAATTAAGTTAGGTAATTTAATAATTTATGAAGTTAGGTAATAAGTTAGTGTAGGTTAATCTAGTATAAACTAGTTTAGTTTAATTTAATTAGTTTCATTTAATTGAGTTTAATTTAATTAAATTAGTTTAGTTTAGGTTAATTTAATTAATAAAGTTTTGTAATTATAATTAAGTTAGGTAATTTAATAATTTTATTGAAGTTAGGTAATTAAGTTAGTGTAGCTAATCTAGTATAAACTAGTTTAGTTTAATTTAATTTAGTTTCATTTAATTGAGTTTAATTTAATGTTGTTTTAATTTAGTTAATTTTAGTTTAATTTAATTTAACAGATAATTTTTTAATTTCAGTATGGCTCTAAAGCAACGCGATATTGGATCGGAACATGGTACCCCCTGTTAGTGGAAGTAGAAAACTTGAGAAGTGTAATTATTGTGGGAAACAAGTCCATGGTGGTATCACTAGATTGAAGCAACATATAACATATGTATCCGGTCAGTGGAAGGATATTTGCGAGTATCAAAAGAGGTATCTCAGATAATGAGACGACATCTTTCTAAAGGTAGCAAAGAAAAAGCGGCCATAAAATCTAAAAAAGAGCGACTTATGAGATCTTTAAGTGAGGAAGATTTTTATGATGTGACCGATTAAGATTCTGATAATGAAATTGAAAAAGTTGATGGTTTAGAAGGAGTAGAAAGAAGACAACTAAAACAAGCTATGAAAGAAAGTCGTGAAATGGCTTGGAGATCGGCAGAAGGAGTTGATATTGGTGGCAGTAGTTCGCAGCCTTCAGGATCAGGGAGTAATCGTGGATTGCGTCAGAGTATGACTATGAGAGAAGCTGAAATTCCAGCTCGTGGTATTGATCCTTACATGTTCCCAGCAAAAACAGAAATCAATCAAAAGCATGTTCTCAACTGAGAATATTAAAAAGGTTGAAAAATCCATGGCGAAATTCTTTCACTACAATGCAATACCATTCAATGCAGCTGATAGTGGTCCTTACTACCAAGCCATGATTAATACTATTGCGGAGGCAGGCCTAGGTGTAAAAGACCCTACAAGGTACCAGGTTGACAATCTATATTTAGAGGAGGAAATGAAAGAAATTGAAGTATATATTGCTTCAATAAAAATAAAATGGCCGCAGTATGGTTGCACTATCATGTGTGATGGATGAAGTTCTCGGAATAGAAAGCCTATTGTTAATTTCATGATTTATTGTGATAGAAGCATGATCTATCATACTTCTATTGATACTACTAATATCTCGAAGGCTGCTGATTATATATTCTCGCTAATGGATAAAGTTGTTGATGAAGTTGGTGAAGAAAATATCGTGCAGGTTGTAACAGATAATGAGGCAAGTTTCAAAGCAGCTGGTCACATGTTGATGGAGAAGAGAAAACATTTATTTTGGTCTCCTTGTGCAGCACATTGTATTGATTTGATGCTTGAAGATATTGGCTCTGTGAAATCAGTCAAGGAGACATTAGATGATGCTAAGATGATCACATCATTCATTTACAATAGCCTCAAAGTGATGAATTTAATGAAGTTATTTACCAGAGATAGAGACTTGTTGAGACCAGGTATAACACGGTTTGCTACCGAGTTTATTTCTATTGAAAGCTTTATTCGCTATGAGTAAGATTTGAAAAGAATGTGTACGATTACTGAATGACGTGAATTCAACCAAGAAAGGAGTAGAAGAAGTGTGCGAGATAAGATTTCTAATCTCATTCTGACTGACTGGTTTTGGAAGAAGGCAAGAGAGGTCCAAAATATTATAGATCCTCTTGTTAGAGTCTTGAAGATAGTGGACCAGGATAAGAAACCTACATTATCTATTATATACGAAGCTATGGATAGAGCAAAATTGGTTATAAAGGAATCAAATAAGAACTGAAAGAAGTACTGAGATATCATTGATAAAAGATGGAAGGGACAATTGCATAGACACTTGCATAATGCTGGTAATTCATTTGCCTAGAAATCATATTTGTTGACTAGAAATTGAAACTGTCATATCATAACAATCATATGCTTACATTATTGCAGCATATTTTTAAATCCAGCACTCCAATATTCAAAAAGCTTTTCTACACATTCAGAAGTGAGAAATGGATTAAAGGAGGTCATTAAAAGATTGGAGCCAGATTTGAATAAACAAGTAAGAACTATTAATGAGGTAATAATAATTTATTTATTTTATCGATATAATGTTATGCAAATATTAACACTTGTGATGTGTATTCTCATAGATAAAATTATTTGTGGATGGAGTTGGAGAATTTGGAAGCTCACTAACTAGAAGAGCAGTGCAACAATCTCTTCCAGCTGATTGGTGGATTAATTATGGCGAAGAAGCTTCCAATCTGCAGAAAATTGCCATCAAAGTTTTAAGCCAAACATGTTCTTCATCGGATTGTGAAAGAAATTGGAGCACGTGGTCGCTGATTCATACAAAATTGCGCAACCGGTTGGCAATGAACAAGTTGCATAAACTAGTATTTGTGCATTACAATATGCGGTTGCGAATAAGAAACTTGATATGCAAAAGCGACACTGATGTTTATTACAACCCAATTGATCTGAACAATATTTTCAATGATGATGATATTTTGGATGAGTGGATTCGTGAGGGAGAACAGCCGATGTTACCACCAGATGACTTAGGTGGTTGGATGAAGGTATTCGTCGTAGTGACGAAAGTGGCGGTGATGATGGTGATGGCGGTGATAGTGGTGATGGTGCTGACGGCGCTGGTGGTGATGGTGGTAATGATGAAGAGACTCATGGTGTTGGTGGAAGCCAACGAGGTGGTGCTTTAACATGGGATTCAGAATATTATGCCACACAAGATACAGATCATGGAGGCCGGGCGGGGATTTCGCAACAGCGTAGGCATTTGGATTGGTTGGTCGATTTCAGTTCTAGCGATGATTATTCGAGTGGACATGATAACTACTCACATGGTCATCATAGTCTTGAAGGCCATTTACAGGGGTTGGTTTGACATCTGGTCAATATTCTGACACTGATTATTCTAGCACTAGTGAATATTCTACTAGTAGCATTGAATATCTAGGTTTTGGGTATTATCACCATGGAGCTGATATTGCACAACCCTACCGCTATATTACTTTGATAGTGGATCCTCTGGCCAATCATCTCAGCCTACAGATCTCACCCACAAACATATTGTTATCCTTATGGAAACTATATGCCGGTTTCTATACTTATCGCGGGGATGATGATAATGATGATTTTGTGCCTCCTCGTAATTCAATGTGAAAATGACTTTATTAGCAGGTACTTATGAATTATTTGTGCAATTTACTATATTATGCACGTATTTTGAATTTTTCTACCGACGACGCTTGTATTTATGCTTTCACGTTATGTTTTGAGTGCTAGGTGATATGTTTTGAATATATGATACATGAATTTTGATGTCTACATTTTTTTATGATTTGTCATGATTTTTTCATAATTTTTTGGCGTTCTATGTAGCGTTTTGTGTGTATCGTCCGAGTCCGTTCTGAGTTGCCGAGACCGATCCGTCTCGATGTCGGCCGAGACCGAGACTTTGAACCATGGCTGAGAGGTGTGACGCTGAACACGAAGAGGAGAACAAACCACGTGGAGATGGCTGTCGGTGAGGCCTTGGGATTGTTCGCGATGGTCGAGGACAGCTGTAACTGCGTGCTGGTATAGATCTGGCTTGCGGTCGAGCGTCGAAGGAAGTGACATGGGAGTTGAATCAGTTGAGTGAGAGGAGAAAGTGGCTGGCCTTGTTCTGCAGAGGCGAAGATGACTTCATGAGGAAGGAACACACAGAGGAGGTTGAGGTGGAGGCAGCCTTTGGCTGGGGCCGTTGCTGGTGTTGGTTGGGTTTAGCAGCAAATGGAGAGTTGGGTTGGGTTCATTTGCATGACAAGAGAAGAAGTTAGGGATGAAGCACTGGTGGACACGTCGGAAGAAAAGGGGGGAGGAAAGAGATTGGCTGGGGCTTTCTCTCTTTTGATTTGTAATTTCTATTCTTTTTTTGTTTTGGTATTTTGTGGAGAAACAAAATGGATAAAATTGTAAATTGGTTGTGGGATGTGGGGAAAAGGATAAGATAATTAGGATAATGGTTTCACACCAAAAAATCCAATTTGAAAAGGAGCAGTCAATCTCATAATCAAATAGAAAATAGAAAATTCAACATTTTCATTAATCAAAATACTTCATTGTCTTTTCCAATACAATTTTATGCCTTTAAATAGGCTTACAACCTGATAACTTTCTCCATATAACTGATGTGGGACTAAAAGTGGTAATAAAACAAAAGACAACTAGACTCAATAAATAAAGTAATAAATAGTACAAACTCCATACAACTGGAATAAATCACACCGTGGTGCCGCATATATCATGGATGTACGCATCAGGCTTGCTATGGTGGCACTTGTAAAATGAGATGCATCGGTCCTAGGAGTCTTTTCATAGCAAGGTTTTTCTTAGATACAATATGCACAAATATTTCTAAGAATGAGGGGAAGACAAAAGAAGAAAAGATTAAAATGACACAAACAATCTCAACCATTTATTTTAATTTGTTCTTCAAGCCATAATCACACCCTTAAAAGCCTAATTTGCTACACCCGCGATATAGAGCTAAAACTATTGCTGTATGGAGCTAAAGAATGATCTAACAATTCTTTGTAGATTGTCGTTTGCCAATAGGCCCAATACGACCCATGCCAAGAGAAAGCCATAGAGCATGCTCCAAAGATTGAAGGTACAAGGCATGCATAGGAGACCAGAGCAAGGAACTGTAAAAGTTTACAAAGATAAAAGGCATAAAGCATTGTATAATAGTGGTAGTACTAATTGGTAAAAAATAAATGAATCAAGTCCATAGAACCAAAATAATTAACAGAGTAGGAATATCTAGTTTGTCAACTGGTCAGGTTTATTATTTGGTGGCCAAGTTGTTGGGAGTAAAGTGTGTTGGGAGTAAAGAGTCTATTGCCGGACAATGGGAAGGGTGCAATATGGAGTGGGATGGTAGTTGTGAGGATTAGTTGGCTGTAGCTTTTATAGCTGAATCGAAAAGAATGTAACGAGCATGTTCAATGTTCTATATAACAGATCGAGGTTCAGGGTTCATGGCGGTTGGGGAATCCCATTGTGTGAGATAACAGATGTCAAGCAACATGTCAGACATTAACAAGCAACAAGCAACTTAGTGAATGAAGGATACATATTATATATATATATATATATATATATATATATATAGAAATGTAAATCAGCTGACACAGGAGGCAACTCCTCCTATGTCGCACTCAAAAATCATATTTCCCGAATGAATTTTCAAGATCCGACCGCACATTATCATCTTCATATTCTATGATATTACATATAAAAAATCAAGTGATTTGAAGTTTGTTTACTACATTTTTTTTGGGTTCAAACATTAACGGTTTTTTAACAATAGAACAAAATAGAACGTTTAGATCAATGAGTAAACGAACTTCAAATCACTTGATTTTTTATATGTATATATCTTAGAATATGAAGATGATAATGTATGGTCGGATCTTGAAAATTCATTCGGGAAATATGATTTTTGAGTGCGACATAGGACGAATTTGCCTCCTGTGTCAGCTGATTTACATTTCTCTCATATATATATATATATATATATATATATATATATATATATATGGGCTTACTGTACCTCAGCCTGCAGGCTGAGAGAGTTTCTCAGCCTGCGGGACGTGGCTGAATATAGGCCATACATCGGTCGCAGAGTGTGGGCGCCAAAAAAAATCAAAAAATCCCGCCTAAACAATCGTGAAACAAATTGACAAAAATACCCTTTTATATGACGACTGCGACTTCTAGCATTGAAAAGTAAAAAAATATTCCATGGTCGCATACTTAATACAGAATAAAGAATACCGGAGGAAACATGCTATCGTATAGCAATGCGACCTCCTTCAGTACTGCGACCATAGTCGCAAACTTCTTTCTCATTACGATGGTGATGACGAGGATTAGAAGTTTAAAAAAATTATATTTTGTTTTTTTTAAATATATATAAATCTGTTTTCTAAAGTTAATTGTGTGAATTATATTTTTTACTACTATGTCTTGGTTGAAATGCTGTACAATTGTTACAAACCTTCATTTTAAATATTTTACGCTAAACGAATATACTGCGACCATGGACGCAGTTAATAATTATATTACTTCACCCTTATAAATTTTAAAATGAAAGGTTGCGACATTGGTTGCAGTTGCTGGACGCAGACTTAATAAATACACTGCGACCTTGGTCGCAGTTGCTGGACTTTAGTCTTAATCAACAACACTGCTACCTTGGTCGCAGTTTCTGACCGTAGTCTTAATAAAATAAACTGCGACCTTGATCGCAGTTGTTAGTGTTTAGTCTTAATAAAATACACAGCGACCTTGGTCGCAGTTGCTGGTCTTTACTCTTAATCAACAACATCACTGCGACCATGGTCGCAGTTGGTGGTGTTTATAAATAATCAACAACACTGCGACCTTGGTCGCAGTTGATGGCCGCAGTCTTAAAAAAATAATCTGCAATCTTGGTCCGTCACCGCAGCAGTCCCAGTCTTTGGTCGCAGTGTCATCTATGGTCATAATTGTTTTGTTTGCAATGCATGGCTGCAATCAAGTTCGTAGTTTATTAAAAAAACAAATATGCTTTTTATTTATGTCCAGGCATTTATCTCCAGGCATGTGAATATGATACAAAACGCTCTGTTATACAATAAGATTGAGTGTTACAATATAGTAGTACAAAGAAGACTAAACCAAAAGAGCCAAGAAGACTGAACATCAAAGAGCCCTTGTTGACTAAGAGCAATCTTCTTCTTGAGGTCTGGTGGCAGCAGAATCCTCCGATTCCACCTGACCCTCCAAAGTGGCGGGATACGATCTTTCGTTGATGAACATCTCTTCACCAGAAGTTATCCAGTGAGTATGGAGTTTCCTCGATGTCACTTCTGGGGTAAGAGAGGAGGTTTTGAGACCTCACAGGGAATGCTACCCACCACTATATCCACCACATCCCTCGCCGCCATACCCACTCTGACCATCAATTATCAGAAAGCTTGACTGGTGCATCAAGTCAGAGCAGATCTCGGTGAGGCTTAAGTCCTCGTCAGGGATCATGACTTCTTCCCTTGTGAACGACGAGGACCATGACTTCTTCCTTGTGGACGATGAGGTCTATGACTTCTTCCCTTGTGGACGAACATCGATCAAGTTCGTCCATAGGGTCATCTTCATCCATAGAGGCAGACCCCTGTTAGAGACTCTGAAGAAGGCGGAAATTCTCAGAGCAATTGCTCTCGAATGATGACAGTCTAATTATGGGCTGTTAAAGGAGAGGGTGAGACCTATTTATAGGCAGCCCATAATAACCATAATTAATGGTTCATTAATCAGAATCGTCGGCATTAATGATCTCCAACCGCCAGCGCCGGTTTGGCATTAAAAGACATTAACGCCTAAACCCAATGAAGAGCCGACGCGTGGACAACCGCTTCGGGAAACAACGAATGGTGCGGGTTCGTCAACGTAGACTTGACGTTAAAAGATCTCATAAAATCTTTATGACAGGTCGCGTCTCACGGAGTGACTCCAAGTCGCATCAGACAACAGACAACTTTTCATTTTCATTTAGATTCAAAAAATGACTTAATCCAAAACAACACTTAATAAAACAACACTTACTTAACGTACTGCGACCAAAATCGCATTCCATGTAATGCAACCCTAGATTGCAGTTGCTGGCCATCATTATCAATAACAACACTGCGACCTTGGTCGCATTTAACCATGTACACTGCGACCAAAGACTGCGACTAAGGTCGCAGTTTAAATGTACAATGCGACCAAAGACTCTGACTACATTATATACAAAAAAATTGATTACTTAACGTACTGCGACCAAAGTCGCAGTCCATGTAATGCAACCCTAGATTGCAGTTGCTGGCCATCTTTATCAATAACAACACTACGACTTTGGTCGCATTTAACCATGTACACTGCGACCAAAGACTTTGACTAATGTCGCAGTTTAAATGTACAATGCGACCAAAGACTCTGACTACATTATATACAAAAAAATTAAACTATAAAGTAGAATTTTATCGCAGGCTGAAAAATTGATCTGAAAAGATTTTATATTTTCAAAAAAAAATTTTATCGCAGGCTGAAAAGGAGAAACTAGATCTTTCAAAAAAGAGGTAAAGAAATAAGGCGAAAAGTAATTTATATCCTATAAAGAGCGGCAAAATAAAAGGGGGGGAAATAATAATAAACAATAAGGAAAAGTTATCGAAAGGAGTATTTGGTAATTTAACTTCTTCTTAAAAGCGGGCCGCAAGTCAGTGACGTAACAAATTGAGCCACGTCACCGCAGGCTGAGAGAGTACTCTCAGCCCGCGGGCTGATATACATTTTTCTCTCTCTCTCTCTCTCTCTCTCTCTCATATATATATATATATATATATATATATATATATATATATATATATATATATATATATATATATATATTGACAAATTTAACGTAAATATAGTATCCTAATTGTCATCTATGTAATAAGTTATAAAACCTAAATGTAAATGGGTCAAGAAAGACACATTTGTATCATGCAACCAACCAAACAATACACAATAAGAATCTATGCGTAATTACATACTGTATTATAACTTATAAGAAATATACATAAAGAACAAATAAGGAAATAAATGAACAATCGCAACACAGCAAAACCATGGCGGGGATATGTTGGGGCAAAATGCTGTATGTCAGATAAAATGTGACATGTTGGGGACATTGACTGAAAAATACTGTAAGCTACATCTACCTTCATCATGCGGTGTTGAATACTAAAAAAATTGACACACTAGCCAATATATTACACGGGTTGAGGACATTTAAAACAATGGATACGTGCTGAGGTTTGTTCTTTTAACTAAAAAGTTTATGGTAGTTTCGGTAAATAAGCCTTTTGATAAAGGAAAATCTTTCATATTTATCTAGGATCTCGTTGTTTTGGTAAGAAATCTTTTTATCTAGATCCATTTTTAAGCTATAAGTTAGGAGTTACCTATATAAAAAAAGCTTAGCCTTCTTCATGTAATCAATTAGATGAAAATGATGATTTATTGAAAATTGAGAATTGAGATTTACTCAAGTTTTCTTCTATGTGATGAAGAGTTGTCACTTCATGGTTTGAAGCTATTCTTGGTGTGCGTGTGAAGCCACATTAAGATGTGAAGTTTGAACCTGACTTTTACCTGTACCTCTAACCACTTTTTCGCTTTTGCATTTTGGGGAAAGGTCCCTCACCACCACCAGCAGCGCGGTGGTGACACAAGAAGGGCAAGTAAGGTCAGTTCTTAAAGAGTATCGGTTTGCCATGTTTTGAAACAAAAAAAACAGAATAAGAACAAATGGTTAGCATAAAAAGAAGTGTGGTGTCCACAAGGTTTTCGTGCTTCAAAGTAATTTTCTTTTGTCCTCAAGCATGTCGAATTAGTCATTTTCTTTATCGATATGTCGAATTAGTCATTTCCTTTATCAAAAACACAGTTGGCAATGAGTATAGTTGAAGTAAGAAGTTGTCTTCCAATCTAGGCTTTTTTGCAGGGTCTGTAATGAGCCTTTCTGTTCGGGGGTCCAAAGTGTTCATTCATTCAATAGAACAATGACAACCTATTAAAACATGCATGCTGCTCCGAGTTCCATGGCCCCACAGTCTACTCTAGGAGCATGGGGACAAGTATTCTTATTACTCAAGACTAGCTAACTTCTCTAGATCCCAAATTTAGGTATACTTAAGAAAAGAATGCATAGCTAAAACATCCTATGCTCAAGGGCTAGCTAACTGGCGCAGCTCGGCCATAGCAATGCCACAATATTATGAAATGATTTCTGTTAAGATGAGAAGATGGTACAGCCTCAACTAAGGCTATGGTCCTCTATCAAGAGTAGAAAGAGTACATGTCCTAGTAGGGATAGGAGACTACAAAATCAGAAAAACCCTATCTTTATTTAATATTACAAAAATATATTATTCTACATGTTAAATTTGGACTCTAAAGGACTACATTTTTATTGATATTCAAGAGAATTACATAATATAAGTTATATAAATCCATGAGACTATGTCTCATTATGTAGATCATGTAAGACCAAATTTTATTCCAACTATAAATCCAAATACCTACTAGAACTTTAAATACTCCAAAAATTATTTCTATAATATAATAGACCTTTTATATCTAACATCCCCCTTCAAACTCACGATGGTATGAACATCGACAGTTTGCCCAATAAAAATTGAAAACCAAGTACTGAAACTACGGAACTGCGAATTATTGATGTCGAACTTGTTTAATTGCTCGTGCAAATTACTCAAGACGAGTTGCCAAATTGCTAAAAGTGAGTTGCCGAATTACCAAAACACCCAAGATAAGTTACCAAGTTGCAATGAACAAACTTCTAAAACAATAAAGCCAAATTCAAAAATCTTTCAAAAGTTCAATCATATCTTCCTCTTATCTGCAGAAGTTGCAAAATCAAGAGCCAAACTAAACTGAAGAAAACCAAATTGACAAAGCATTGTTTCAAATATTGGTCCATCTTGATATATTTTGGGTTTTGAGGTATCTAATAAGATATAAATCCTTTAATATTGGGTGATAGCAGGGCGGATATTATCGATATGATTGATACTGAGGATGTTTATACTGCAAACCATTGCCAATACTGATATTGTTTTAAATCATGGTTCATAGTAGGGACATGTATCCAAATTTCTAATATAGGAGAAAGGCATCTATATACTTCTATTTTTTTCAATTTTCTTTTATTTATATCCCTCAACTTTCGTTTCTATTTTGTCCTAAATTTTTATCCCTATTTGCCCCATTACACTTTTATTGTCCTAGATTGCAATTTTGAAACTTGGAGCCCTTTTTCCTTAGGATACTGCTACTATCATGATATGCTATTGTTAATTTCATCATCCCATTATTGACTTCGGGCTTGTTTGTTTCACGCAAAACATTGCAAGTCATAAGTTGTAAAATGAGAATGAAAAATGTGAACTGTAGCAGGGAAAATATATTGTGTTTTACGGTGTTTGGTTGGTAATGTAAAAATGTAAGTGAAAAAGTTGACTACAAAATTAACTGTAGCAGTGATATAAATATTATAAATACTATTAAATTAAAACTACTATTGCAAATTAAATTGTATTAATAAATTTGAGATAAAGTATTAATAATCTAATATTTTATTTATAACAATAATATTAATAAAATATTAGTATAATTAGTAAAATATTACTAAAATATTAACTAAATAAATAATATAAAATTTTAAGAAAATCTAAGGAACATTAATAAAATTTTAAGAATACTAATAAAATATAAATATTAAAAAATCTTAAGAAAAATAATAAAATATAGTTATAATATTATAATATTAAAAAATACTTGAAAACTTTTATAATATTAAATTTTATTATAATATTATTGTTATATCATAAAAATATAAATTAACAAAGTAAATATAATTATAATTTAATAATAAAATATTATTATAATAATATTATAATGAATTATTATTACAATATTAACATAATAAAATATTAATATAATAATAAAGTATATTATAATATTAATAAATTAATTATTTATATTAAAAAATAAATAATTAAATATATAGTAATTTTATATTAATAAAATATTAACTCTAAATAAAATAATAAAAAATGGTATAAGTATTAATAAAGTATTAAATAAAATATTAAATAAAAATAATAAAATGTTAAATATTAAAACAATATTAAAAATAATAAAAAACTAAAGATTAAAATATAAAATAATTAAATAATTAAATATGAAATTGAACACTATTATAAATATTAATATTTAATAATATTAAATTATATATTGATTATCAAATAACTGCTTTGAACTACAAGTGGGATTTACATGACCACAAAATTAACTGTAGCAACTGCAAGTGAGAAAATGTGGGTGTAAAAGTGAGTTAATTGACCACAAATTTAACTGTAGCAACTATAAATGGAAAAATGAGAGTTGCATTTTGCAACTTGTTTTTCAGCGAAACAAACAGCGGAAAATGGAAAAGACTTACGATTTGCGACGTTTTGCGGCACAACAATCAGGCCCTTCATGAGAATATATATGCTTTTTCACATTGATAACTGCTGTTGGGTTACTAAAATTTCTTTTCGTAGTGCTATTCTTTACATGCTACTTTGTCTCAAGGTTTTTCAACGTTACTAGTTTATAATCAATAATGGTAAAGCCATAAAGGGATGGGATTGTGTTATTTAGAGGTCTCAGGTTTCGGACCAATCTATCACCTTTCTTCAAAGAACAAAAAAAGAAACTGAAAAAAAGAAAAATCCTAAGTACAAAAATTTGCAGAATTAGAAAATCACTGTGAAAAGTCTGCCCAAGTGCAAAGGGGTAAAGCATGGGCTAAGTTGAGACAGATAAAAAGTAGACTGAAGGCGGGGTATGAACACATTTTTCCTTTTAGTAAATTTCTTACTGTTAACGAATTCCAAACTTTTTTTAAAGATAAAAGGTTATGTTTGAATTCTCTACCTTTGAGCATGTTCTTTCACTTAATCTCTAGGTAATTGATACCTCATACGAATTGATCCCCTTGCTCTTTGCACACAGGATTTCTCATACAAGCGAGGTGACTGGCTGGTTTTTGGCTCCGAGACTTGTGGACTACCCCCAGAAGCCTTGCTTGACTGCAGTAGGGAAGGAATGGGTGGTGGAACCATCCGAATCCCCATGGTTGATACTTACGTTCGCTGCCTGAATCTCTCTGTCAGTGTTGGCATTGCTTTATACGAAGCATCAAGACAACTGAACTATGAACAGATTCAAAGCCCAACGGAGGCGGAAGTTGAGAGCCAAAGACTTTTTATATCAGAGGATATATTTGGCTGAGCCTAAGGGTTTTTGTACCTTCTGTTTTTGTTGAGTAACAATTTTCCAAAATGTTTGAAGCTTTCTGTATGGTAACTAGCAGATGATGTATTGACTTCCCATTCATTTTTGCCGTGTTCTTCGTTTTTAGTTATTTATGGCTTGAGGTTGCTGATCTTTAACCCTAGGAGGCTGCCTGTGCAAGGAGAAAGGACTCAAGGATCAGTAATAACCTGGAAGGTTATGGCTTCATGTTTTCAAACGTTTCTATTTTTGTTGTTTAATATTTTTGATAGTGGTTAAATTGTCGTTGAAAAGGGGGGAAAAATAGGTAGGATGCTAAAGAGGGGAATAAAGATGTGCAAACTATTTTATTTAATAGTAATGGATTATGTATTAATAATAGCTTCAATAAATGTGACTCTTTCTATCATTATATCTAGATAGTATTGGATGGAGGATTCTTTTTATGTGCTAGAGCCACATTTAACTGTGACTGTAACCTGACTTTTGCTACTTTTTAAAAGTTATACGGTGCGAAAACCTAAAAAATTATAATACAGAAATTTAGAAAACATATTCTACTATGCATGTGCGAAGGGAGTTAAGGAGGTTAAGGTAACGAGAAAAGAAATGTATGGCTTTTGTAACGCCCCGCCCTACCGAGTATGGAGACACTACTGTAACGTACATAAGCAGGCGAAAATACCCTCACATATGAACGCTAAACATCAGTACTGGCAGGAATCAGAGTACAGAAGCACAGTAGTAATATACATTCTAATATAAATAGTACAAGTATACAGTTATCATATAGTGTGATTCAATATTACATGAATATTACATCATTGGAGAATACAAAAATATGATTTATAAAGATTTACAAGCTATAAACCTGGTAGACGCTCACGAGCTGGAAAGGAATCTTGAGAGCCGGTTAAAAGAAGATTGAAAGGAGAACGAGCCACTGCAAGATTACCACGCTTCCGCTGCGCCAAAATCTTCATAGAAAGATCACTACGTTCCATGTTTCGGAGTCTCGACATGTATGTCCAGGGGTTGTCAGAAAAGCAACCCAGCGAGTACGTAAAATGAAGCCAAGTGGCGTGCTCAGGCAATACATGTGTACTAGAAAGTGTATCGTGTACTCAAATCACACAAACAGCCAATGAACAGTAATGTAAACAAATATTATGTAAATGGTAAACATAAGGGCATGACTAAATCAGTAAGTAAGTAGTCAAGTGTCTAAGTACATTAACACAACGGTACATTCAGGAATGGTAATTATAGAGTCAATACTAGATCAAGAATTAATAAGCAAAGAGATTAGTACAGTAGCTCAGGTATAATATATATCAGGTGGCATGCAGTATATTATAATTTAACAGTTGGAGATAGAAAGTACTTTACAAGTTTGTAGGTCAGGTACTATAGTAGTAACAATAGTAGTAGTAATAATAATAGTACTCGAAATTTGAATCAAAACTCAAATCACGAAATTCGAGTTAAAATCTGAAACATGAAATCCGAATTAAAACCCGACGAAAGCAAAAGCGTGCAAAACTAGTTGTACAAGCTCAGTTTACAACATCACGAGATTAGTACATCGAGGGGATAATTCAAATAAGAAAACCCTCATATATATACTATATACCTCATATCACTAGATCCTGAGTGTATGAAATTCGATAAAACACTGACGAATTATTATATTGATATTTATTATTTTTTATTCATCCAACTCATATATTTAGGTATGTGACCCGACGCCTCAGCACACATACATCCTTGTATGAATAAGATGAGTTGTTATTGGAACATGATGGAGTTTGTAACACTCCGTTCCCAGAATATGTACCTAAATATGTTCTGATTTTTTGATCGTATTTTATGTTTTCTCCATATTTGTTTTTTACTTTGTGATTATTTATATTAGGTATCGGATCCAGATTTTCAGACTCAGAGTCAGACGTAGTTTGAACCAGGCACCCGATCCAGTGTACTGCTCGATTTGATCTTTCTGATAGTCAAATTTAACCAATTTCAGTTACAAATACTGTTTTTCAATATTCTAGATTTTTCATGATTTTCTGATTTTTTTCTGAATTAAATTATAAAATCTTCAAAATTGGTATCTGCTTGTGTCACCGATCGATTCTCGATTCACATTGTTTTTGTTTTCTATCTTAATGCATTTTTGGAATTTTTCTGAATTAATCAAAAATTCGACCGATTTGATGTCGACTAGTGTCACCGATTGATTCCAAGATTATTAATTTGAAAATGTGATTGAATTTCTTAGTCTGATTTCTCCATACACCTTGGTATAATATTACTATTTTAGAGAATTATTGGGGACTTTTCCGGATTACTTTATTTTTTAAGTATTTTCGGTATTTTCCGCTGTATTTTCCTGAGACTGGATTTAATCAGATATTTCCCTTTTTCCTTTTCTTTCTTTTTCCTTCTATTTTCCCTCTCCATTTTTTCTTCTTATTCTTTTTCTTTTCTTTTTCTTTTTTCTTTCTTTTTTTTTCCCTTTTTTCTCCTCCACACAAATCTCCCCCCAAAATATACCACACAACTCATTTTCTCTCCTCTGCAAATGCCAACTCCCCCAAACGCGGACGTCAGCAGACTTGGATGCGGATCTCATTTTAATGGGATAAGGGTCTCATTTTAACCTCCCTCTCTCTCTCTCTCTCTCTCTCTCACACACACACACACACATGTCTCCCTTACTTATATTTTCTCTCCTCACACTTACATCCCTTCTTCTTCCTTCAACCCAACCGACCACCACCAGACCTGCCAGCCCCGGCGAGCCGCTGACGATTTCTCTGACCTCCAGCCACACTCCTCCAGCCTACAATCTCTGACAACTATCACCCTCACCACCACCACCTTCCCTCTCTCTTTTCTCCACCACCATCACCTTCACACCATTACCATCATCATCTCCTGCATCACCAGCACCACCGTATCCACTACCACCTCCGGCAACCCCTCTCCTCTGGCGAACTCCTCCGTTCTAATCCCTCGCGGTCTCTGAAACTCACTCTGATTACCACCTTCTACGACCACCAAAATCAACAACTACACCCTTAACCCACACCACTCCCCCCTCCTCTTCACCGCCTCCTTACCCTCTAGCCGCGCCAACGGCGCCCCCCAGCGTGTCCCCTCTGGTCGACAGCCAAGGCCAGTCCCTGGCCCCTCTCTCCACCATATTCTTTTTTCTCTCTGTCTACTCTTTCTCTTTCCTTCTTTCTCTCTGCCTCTCTTACTCCCTTTCTTTTTCTTTGTTTTCTCTCTCCCTCGTGCCCCTCTCTCTATCTCTCTATCACTTTGTCACTCTCTCTATCTCACATTCTCTCTCTACTCTCTCACTCGTGTTCACTCTCATCCCCACGTCTGAGCTCCCACCTTCGCGTCTAAGCCTCCACTTCGCGTTCTCTCTCTCGCGTTCTCACTCCCTCTCTCGCATTCTCTCTTTTCTTTTTATCATATTTTAGTATATAAATTTAATCGCGTACACGAGTTAAGTATTTGGAGTTCGAAGATCGAGGATTTCACTGTGTTTTCTGTTGATTTAGGTGAGTGTTTTCTCGCTTTATGTGTTATCCCGCTTCGACGGGTGTATTTGCATTTTGGGTTGTATTTGTATTTCTTGGACTGTGTATTGTATCTCTGTGAATTGATTTATTTGTATCGGTGTGATGAATACTTGTAATAGTATAGTTTAATACCTGTATATGCACATTGGCTGTGATATTGCTCTATGACTGTTTTATTATCATGCGTGGCACCCTTCATGGTCGCTAGTCAGACTTAAATTCCTTGGGTTTTCCATTGGGAGCCTAAGTATGCCGTGTGACTGTAATTAGCCTATTGGACACCTCGCCAGGCACGGCTTACTATGCTTCCGCTTTGCTCAGTTTTCAGATTTAAAACCCTTGGATTCTATTAGCTACACCGTGTGGATACGAGTCGAGCTTAATTGCGTAGCCTCGTCAGGCACGGTTTAACTATGTCCCGCTTTACTTAGCCTCCGGGCTTAACTGCTCTGCGGTTCTTTTACTTGTTATCTACTTATACGTGTGTGTGTTTGATACTAACATTTCTTCAGGTACCTACTTAGCCTCTGGGCTTAACCGGTTGGCGGTTCTCTTGCTTGTTATTTATATATGCATGTGTGTTATTTGGTTCTAACATCTCCTGCAGGTACTTACTCAGCCTCCGTGATTAACCGCTCTGCGATTCTATACTACAGCCTCCAGGCTTAACCTCTCTAAGGTTTATTAAAGTCCTCTGCACTTTTTATATGCTACGCCTGGTAGGCAAACCTAGCGTCAGCACTTTACTGCTAACTCTGTTTGATCTTAGTTACTCCATGAGCACGGTTTCACCACATATGGTAGTATAGCGGTCATACACTCGCTTCGCCGTGTGTGTTTAACTGTGTCGCAAGCGATAATCACGCCAAGCGAGATGCGTCTAGTGCTGTACGTTAGCTTCACTCCAGCTCTGTTTAGCTCCGCTTGGATATTTGCTTGCTTGCTTACTCGTTTACTTACTTGATAGTTCAATAAATTCTTTCATTGATAGTTGTGAAGAGTTCGAAATCTTTACTTATACTGTTTTCCAAAGAACTGCATTATTTTTCAGTATTTGCACCGATCTTCTGTATCGGTACTGTTTTACCGTATCTTGTTATTCGATAGTTAACATCTGTTTTGTTAATCCCTTGACATGCTTTCACTTGACAAGCTAACACTTACTTTGTTGATCATTTAACACCTGACACCTGCCTGTTATCACCTGTATGTTATTACCTGACTCATGCCATGCTAATACTCGACTTATGATTATCACATTACGGGAATGTAATAATTGATATCCTGAACATCTTAATACTCATGTACTTGACATGCTCCTGCTCATTCCTGTATTCCGGTAATCATAATAATCAGTAATAAAAAAATAACTTACATCAGGTCAGAAGAAACTGATGGAATTCAATTTGTGATTGCAGTTACAGTGGTATAAGATATTGTGCTACTATTATACCTCATTCTCAGGGCATATAAATAAGACCCTTTCCCTCCAAAATGCTTCGCGGCATGTTCCGGCTTAGCTCCAGAACACACTTGGCCATGGTTCGGGTATGTATGAGACCCATTGTAAACATAATTCGTTAGTTTCCTTATCAGATTCCAATAACATCTCGCCTAGCTCGTATGTGGATATATGTGTGAAGGCCTAGACACATACCGAGACATACGGTTCAGATGAGAAATATAATAAATAATACAATACAAATTGATAATTCGTTGTGTTATTTTGAAATTCAGGTTGTATGAATTCAGGCTATGGTAATATGAGATATAGGGTGTAAATATGAGAGTTTCTTTATTTTGATTATTCCTTCGACATACTAATCTCATGAAGCCATAAACTAAGCTTGTATTATTGGTTTTACTCATATTCGGTTTCATTTGGTTTTATCGATTTTATCATTTTTATGATATTTTCTTAGTATAAGAGATAATTCGGATTGTATAAGCTCAGGCTATGGTGACGTGAGGTATAGCGTATATATATGAGGGTTTTCTTATTTGAATTATTCTTTCAATGTACTAATCTCACATATCTATAATTTGGGCTTATACAACTGGTTTTACTATATTTACTTTACTTGATGCCTCATTGCCTGCTTATGTGTGTCTGTGCTCATGACACAATTTCAATACATGCTTTTCGATTTAGATTTATTAATACACGTGTGCTTGTTTATGTACGCCACTTGGCACTTATTTTATCACTCGTTGGGCAGTTTTCTGACTCCCCTGGACCTACTGTCCAAATCTTGGAGCTTGGACTGACGTGGATCATTCTGCTGAGGATCAAGCTTACCTTGTGGAGCAGGCCGACCTGTTGTAGCTCCAGTCTCTTTTAGTCCTCCTGTTTGGCTCACGACATCCTCTTGCAGCTTGTGAACAATCTTTTGTACTGTTCATATTGTAAATCTTACTTTTATGTCCTCCGGGTGATATAACATGTCTGCAATATTATGTCACATCTCTGTGATAACTCTGTATTTGTAATTTTGTTGAAATATATAACACCGCATACTTTATACTCTGAATCTTTCTTGCACTGATGCTTAGCGTATATACATAAGGGTATTTCTGTCCTACGTATATACGTCGCAGTAACGTCTCCATACCTGTGAGATGGGGCACTACAGGATAGTATCCGAGCCTAGGCTCTGACATCCTCAGTACAACCAGTCGGTAAATTAATAGAAAAGGAATTTGCAACTGGAATGCACGAGTCCTGGTTATACAATCTAACTGCAAAATAAAAAGTTATCTATTCCCTCTTGATCGTCTTTCCTATTGATTCCTGAATCTCTTCCATCTAATCACTTTCCAGTTGCAATCATCTTTATACCAACTTAAAATATGGGTAGACTGGTAAAATAGCGGCAGGACAGATGTGGTTCACTTTCTCCATGTTCTGGCATTCTTTGATTCCGGTACATCATATTATTTTATATTAGATAGTTTTTCGGCTTCGTATTCTATTCTTATATGTATGGATGCACCACAGGGATTAGTATAGAAAGTGAGGGTAAACATCGTTAATATAATCAGACAGATTATGCCACTACACGAGGAGCGTTAGTATGAAATTAATTTTCAGAATCAAGACTTCTGCCAGACAGAGTTAGGGTATATTCTATTATATTATTTCAGAAACGATCACGATCTCTTCTATCAACTTCATAGAGCCGAATATTCTCAGAGTTGATCTGCAGTCAAGTTATTATCTAGAAGATAGTATTTAAGACTCGTTACAGTTATTCTAAATTCTTGATTATGCTTTTCAGAGAAATCAAGGTCTATCATTCAGAACACGTTATTATTAGTTTTTCTTTCTTTATTTTCGTTCAGTTTTATTGGGTTTTCTTTATCTATAATATGCTAATCTACTTACAGAGTGACAGAGAACAGGAAGAATATCTAGTAATCTTATTATAAACTCTTTTTCAGGAACAACTTCACGTCTAACAGAGTAAGTATAGGTTCTGAATGGAAATTATCATATTTTTAGGTCAAGTCGTTTCAAAAGAAGTAATCTCCATTGATTCTAGAAGAATTCAGGCAGTGAAAGTTTGGCCAGTTTCAAAGATAGATCATTTTATATTATTCAGAGTGGTTCAGTCTACTAAAGTTCTAGTGGTATTCTTTTATTAACAGATTCAGGTAAGTATTTATATGGCACCATCCAAAACTTTATTCGGCAGAAAGTGCAGAAGAAGTTTAGGTCTCGAGATTAATGTAACACCACGTTCCCAGAATATGTACCTAGATATGTGTTCTGATTTTCAATCATATTTTTCAATTTTTCTCCTTATTTATTTTTATTTTGTGATTATTATATTATCATTTAATATCAGACTCAGAGTTAGCCTATCTGAACCAGGGACTCGATCCATTTTACTACTTGATTTGATGTTTCTAGTAGTAAGATTTGACTGATTTTAGTTTCAAATACTGTTTTTCAATATTCTAGATTTTTTCATGATATTTTGAAAATTTTCTGAGTTAAATTGTAAAATCTTCAAAATCGGTATCGACCGGTATCACCGATCGATTCTAATATTTTTAATTTATAAATGAAGTTGAATTTATAGCTTTCACATTATTCCTCAGAATTGTATTTTCTATCTTAATGTATTTTTAGAGATTTTTCTGAATTAATAAAAAATTCGACTGATTTGGTGTCGACTAGTATCACCGATTGATTTCTGGGTTTTTAATTTGAAAGTGAAATTGAATTTCATAATCCAATTTCTCCATACACCTCAGTATAATATTTATTATTTTAGAAAATTATTGGGGACTTTTTCAGATTACTTTTGTTTTCCATTGATAGCGAAAGGGAAAACTTACAAAAAAAAGTATCGAGGAGGGAAATTACAAGTATTTCTTTGCAGGAAGAAAATTATAGGTAGATCTCCTCTGAAATTTCTGAGAAAAATGTGCCGGTAGGAATCTGATCAGCGCGCGATCACTTTATCCCTTTGACGATGCGATCGGTCAGATGATCAAACTGCCCCTTAATAGGACTCCCTTCTCGCTTGGTTTGGGGAATCGGAGAACAGGGGATCGATAGAGCCATCTTGCTGCTTCTCGAGCTGCCTCCGCTTGGGAATCCTTCTCGCCTGGTTTTAAAAATTCCTTGAGAGGGAGGAAGATCTTAGGGTATTAGCACCCTGAATTTATCCTTGTAGAATTAGAGAAGTAATTCTCTGTGTTCTTGAAAGCGAGAGAGTAGATCTCTAATCTCCTCTCTATCCTTAGCCATCTCTTCTCCTCTCCCCCTTGTATGCCTCTGGTGGGCTATTTATAGGGAGACAGGGGTATAATCGCCCTGAAAATTTGAAAACAGATTGAGCCAATCTGTTTTATATCTGAAAAGTAGCCTTGCCGCGAGGTTAGAATCAGCTTCTGCGAAGCTAGGAATAGTATATAACGCCAATCCCTTGATTCGCTCCGCTAAATGAGGGATACTCCCTTGATCCTCTCTAGTTAATTGAGAGATCTCCCCTGATCTTCTTACCTGATTGGGAGAGTCAAAAGATCATGGCAGACAACTGCCAAATTTGATTTCAATCAATATGATCTCATCTGGAGATTTGATTAGTCAGAAATGACTATAAAGGACTCGCAGCGGAGTCATTGTGTTGAGCTCATAGCGGAGCTGGGAGAAGCTTCAGGCTAAGCTAGAAGAAAGCTCTCAGCGGAGCCAATCAACCTTTTGCGCAGCTGCGTGGAACTTCGAGCGAAGCTAACTTTCTGCGAAGTTAACTTAGCACTTCCAGGCGAAGCGTAAGTTAGCTCGCAACGAGGCTATAAAGGAGCTTTCTGCGATGCTAAGCAAACTTTGGTTTCCCATGCGAGACTTATCTCGTGGGTTAGTGCGAGACTAAGTGTTGAGCTAACTTAGTGTCTCTGGACCTACTTGGGCCTTCTCACGAGCTTTTAAGGACGATCTTGGCTTACTATCTGCTTCACTGGATCAGTAGAGTCCAAGTTGCTGATTCGTCCTTTTGAGATGGGTGAAGAACTGGTCGTCGGCTTGTTTGCCACTTGTCTTTTATAGATGTCAACAAGTTTAGACATTGTTTAGGCCAGTTAGGAATCTTGTCTCTTTGAGTGTCAACAACTTTATTTTTCGAGTATTTTCGGTATTTAACTCTGTATTTTTTCGAGACCAGAGTTAACCAGATATTTCCTTTCCTTTTCTTCTTTTTTCCTTATCCTTCTTACTCTTTTTCTTTTTCTTTTTTCTTTCTTTTTTTTCCCCTTTTTTCTCCTCCAAACAAATCTCCCCCAAAAGTATCCCACTCGACTCATTTCTTTCCTTTGCAAATTCCAACCTCCCCCAAACGTGTACCTCAGCAGACTTGGAGGCGGGTCTCATTTTAGCCTCCCCTCTCTCACATATATATCTCTCCCCTTCAATTATATTTCTCTCCCTCTCACTTACACCCCTTCTTCTTCTTCCTTCAACCCAACTGGCTACCACTAGACCCTCCAGCCCCGGCGAGCCGCCGACGGCGTCTCTGACCTCCGGTCTACAATCTCCGGTGACTATCACCCTCACCACCACCACCTTCCTCCTCTTTTTTCCACCACCACCTAGTAGGATCTATAAACAATGGCAACACAAGCACTAAAACAAAGATGAATAACGTTTAAATAAAATACTTGCAAGAAAAGAACAATGCACAGAATAAATCTCAGAAAAATGCAAATGCAAACACGAGAGATTTATTCTGCTTCGTGAAATCACCTAGAGGGGGGCTGAATAGGTGATTAGATAATCTAATAATGAATTAATGCGGAATTAAAACTATTTATGCAAACTAAAAACTATTATGCTAAACACATAAGGTATAACACAAGAGTGTAGCTGAATTTTTGGTGAAGGGCTCTGGACTATCTTCTCAAGATCCTCTAGATAAGAGTTGAGGTGCCGCTTTAGCTCTCTTGGTTGAATACAAGTGTGTACAAACAAGTCCAAGCATATATCAATTTAAGCACGAGATATATCAAGCATATAAAAATAAAGGCAATGTAAGCATGCAAGATATAAACACAAGTGAGAGATAGAGAGAGAGAGAGAGAGCAATCGCAAACATGAGAGATTTGTTTCGAGGTTCGAGCACCCTTGCTCTATGTCCCCGCCTTTAACACTATGAAGGATTTCCACTAGAATCGATCCCACCGGATCACTCGGCGCCGCAACACCTACAACGAGTTCACACTAGAACTCCTTGGACTCACTAGTCCCTCTCTTGTTCTCGCAAGAACAACACACGCAAGCACACTAGCTTGCCGAGGCCGCACCTCTGCACCGAGCTCCCACAAGAACTCAAAACAACACGAACTCACAAGTTCGCCTCCTCAAATACAATGATGAACACTTTGGTGATCACAACACTTTGATCACCTAAAACACTCTCACAACAAAGATCCCTATAGGATTGATATAGTAATGGATAGCTCAAGTGTGTGGGAGAAAACTAGGATTGATTTGGTGGTGAAAAACTCGAGAAATCTCTTTTACAAAACACTCTTAAAAACTCTCCTTTTGATATGGAAGTTTAAGCTCTAAAACAAGTGGAGATAAACATTAATAGAGGTAGGAAAAACTAGCTTGAAAATTCACTTCAAATCTTATCAAAAATAGCCGAAAACAGCCCCAATTTATAGGCCTCAATAATATAGCCGTCGGGGTCCAACTCAGCAGGATTCCCTGTTGTCGGTCGACGGTCGACCGGCCAACAGTTAGATTTTTGACCGTTGTACCATCGGTCGACCAAGGCCTGGATACAGGGAGCAGAGCTCTCTGGCGGTCGATCGGGTCGGTCGACCGGCCCTCCAGCCAAATAGGCCGTGCACTTCTGTGCACATCGGTCGACCGACTTCTGTCGCTGTCGACCGTCCGGTCGACCGGCAGAAGGCCTGGTCCAACATTTTTCAGGGATTAAAACTTGGTCTTTTTACCTTTAACAAAATCATAAATTCTCATAAATTTCACAAAAATAAGTTCATTAATATACTTTGATATACAAACATGTTTGATTAAAAATCAAAACATATTACAAACATTTGGAACTATTTTTGGGATATAGAAATTTTGGCTTAAACAAAAATCTGTATTTTTCAAAAACTATGTCCAAATTGAAAAATAATTTTTTCAAAACTTCTCCAAATACAAAAACAAGATATTTTAAACACTTTTGAAGCTTAGTGTGTATGGATAAGATCCACTACACATATATGATGAAATATCTATGTTTTTGACATTAAGCTCTAAAATAAGTTTTGATAAAATACATGCATATTTTGAAGCTTAAAAACTAAACCAATATTTTCTAAAAATGCATATAAATTTTGTGTGTGTGTGTGTATTTGAGCAATCCACCAACTAATCTATCCTTTATATTTTATCTAAAACAAATATTAACACTTATAAACAAGACACAAGCCTTTTTCTTAAAAATCTTCTTCTTCTTCTTGACTTGGTCCAAACCATGATCCAATGAGCTAGACTCCTCTTGAGTACTTGATGCAATCTTGATGCGCGAGCTCTTGAATCAACACGTGCTAGCTCCGAAACTTGACTACAAATCCTTTGTTGAAGCTAAACACCAACTAAGATCTAGATCAAGTATATGAGACTAATTAAACACAATACCATTAGTACCATAACTACATGAGTTAATCATCATCAAAACTAGAGCGATGCGCCTTTGGGCCAATAGTTCGGTCCTCGTGACCTACGTCCAGTCCCCAAGCAACCCGCTTGAGATCCTTATCCTGATTTTGATACACCCAAAATTAACTTCTTTACACCACTTGATAAAACAATTTATGTCAAATCTGTACAACTTTTCTCTACATCAAGAAGACACTCTTGTACAACTCTTCTCTATACCAAGAAGACACTCTTGTATAACTCTTCTCTTTGAATGATTACAATGTATATCCTATAAGCCTTAAAACTTGTATGTGATCGTGAACAAGATCTCTTATAGGTGAACTCTCAGAATTCTTCATAATAGAATAGGAATTGTGTGAAGAAAGAAAAGTGGAAACTAGTTTTTTAGAAAATAAAATTTTTGCACAGAGTTTTAGACAGAAAACTAATGTTTTAATTAGTGTATACATCCAAGGACAACATCCCTATTTATAGGTAAAATCAATGGACAGTTAGGGAAGTTATCAACTCAAATTTGAAAATCAGAACGTTGGATAAAATACCAGAAAATCAAAACTGAATAACAGTCAGAAACTGTAGTTAGTCAACTAGGATATAAGAGTTAGTCGACTAATATAGGAAGTTTTGCCTGGGTTAGTGTGACGCCCCGGTCCCGCGGGTACGGAAACGTCACTGCGACGTATATACGCAGGTCAAAAATACCCTCACGTATATACGCTAAGCATCAGTACAGGCAAGAATCAGAGTGCGAAAGCACAATGACAATATATATTCTAACAGAAAGGTACAAGTACATGGTTATCACAGAGAGTGATACAATATTACAGAAATATTCTATCACCAGAAAATACAAAAGTACATCATATGAAGAGATATATAAAAGCTGAGAGGTGCTCACGAGCAGCAAGAGGGGTCTCGAGAACCAAACAGGAGAGGAACTGAGAGGAAGAGCTGCGGTGATAATCCAAGCTTCTGCTGCACTCCGATCATCACGGAAGGATCTGCTACGTACTCTGATCAGCTACAGCAAGGCCACCAAGGTCTGGTCTCTAGGATCTGGACATGAGAATCTAGGGTTATCAGATGCAACCCTGCGAGTACATATAATAAAGCCAAATGGCGTGCATAACAGGCACACGTGTACATGATCAAGTGATGTGTCCATGCATGTAGGTACAGGAAATGACAAGTAATATAAAAGAAATTAAAGGAACGACAGTAAATTATGTATATCGATGAATCTGAAACTAAAAATATGTATAGAAGGCAGTATAAAGAGCATATGTACATATAAACAGGCGATAAATAAGTTAAACATGCAATAAATATAAGTATGGACAAAACTAGTTGTACAAGCTCAGATTATGGATTTACGAGACTGATACGTCAAGGAGATAATCCAAATAAGAAAACTCTCATCTATATACCACATATCTCATGTCGTCATCGTCTGAGTTTATACAACTTGAGTTGCCATAAGAGTAACAGAGCTATAGTGTGTCTGGAGTAATCATCATATGTCATAAAGCAAGGTGTCAACTCAGGGCATAACACTATAACTGGAATATAAAGGTATTGCATTTTAAGTTATTCAATAATAATAATCAGTACCGTTTGATATTTCAATCGCCTCCCTACCAGTGCCTCACATACCGATAGTTCATACTAGAGTTCGCACTTTATAAAACTTACCCCGGTTTAATATGTGAGTACCAAGACCCGGAGAAAGGAGAGACCAAATATCACACATTCCTAATATTATTACTATTTGGTTATTTTATATTATTCATCCAATTCATATGCTTTTGTATGTGCTACCGGTACACATACATTCACTTATGAATAGGACTAGTTATTATTTGGAAACTGATAAATCTGATGGCTCATATTTATAGTGGGTCCCATCTCTGCCCGGGACTAGCTCAGGAGTACAGGCTACTGCTTCCGGGGACTTATCATTAGCGCCCCACACGACACTTCAGATTCAGGCTACTGCTTCCGGGGACTTATCATTACGCGCCCCACACGACGCTTCAAAAATATCACCATTATAAATATGACATCATACCGGTTTCCATCAGTTTCCCCACCCCAGTGTAAGTTGAGTATTTTTATTATACATATATGAATTGCCCAAAGATAATATCCACAAGTGTATACAGTATAACCATGATTATCCAACTACGGGAATTAACAGGAGTATAATATCAGGAGTCACCCTTTTTCAGGGGTTCAGGAATATATGAGTTCAGGAGTACGGGAGTTCAGGAATACCAAATATCTGGTAACAGTATAATAATCATGCCAAGTCCCAGTAAAAGTAATAGTTATGAATATACAATATAATACAGGTGCCACAATATCAGGTCAAGTGTACCAGTATCGGGTGATAGCATATCAAGTGTCAAGTGTTATTATATCAGTTGTCAGGTATCAGACGATAAGTATAGCATGGCAAGTACCAGTGTCAGATATCAAGTAATAAGTATAGCATGACAAGTACCAGTATCAGATATCAAGTAACAAGCATAGCATGGCAAGTACTGATATAAGATATCAAATAATAAGTATAGCATGGCAAGTACTGGCATCAGATATCAAATAATAAGTATAGCATGGAAAGTACTGGTGTATACATATTAGGGTCAGGTAACTTTATATCGGTGAGAGTCGCAACATCAAATACTAGGTATCAACCGATCACGTAAATGGTACAGGAGAACGACATAAACATTTCAAACTCTTCACAACCTTATTTCTAACAGTAATAAATTTATCTATTAACTAGCCATGCGAAGCCGAGTGAAGTGGGAGCAGATCTAGGCATCCCCAGTATAATACCTGTTCGAAAAGGTATAATAACGGCCGACAATTATTTATAAAACATGATAATTTGACATCATTTATATAACATATACCAACTTGCATAAAGAGACATCATATATTAAAAGCAAGATAATAATTATTAAATATGAAACGATGGTAATAACGTAAGAAATGTCAAAGAACTGTACTCGTCTAACACCAGAATGAAAATACCGAGAAAAAGTCTGAGAAGTCCGCGAACACGAGTGAGCAAGCCACTAGCCTATACATATATATTAAAATATATAAATATAAATATTAAAATATATAAATATAAATATATAAATATTAGAATGGAAAAGAGAAAGGAGAGAGAAAGAAAGGAGAGAGAGAGGAGAGAGAGAGAGAGAGTTGTAGGAAGGAGAGAGAGAGAGAATATAGGGTATTTTAGAAAAGGAACAGGAATTAAAAGGGGAAGGGTATTGATTGTAATTATAGGGAAGTAATTTGGGGGTAAGGTGGAGGATATTTTAGGGAATGAGGAAATGTGGGTTTATTTATGGAAAAGAAAGAGAAAAGAAAATAAAGAAAGAAATAAAGAAGGAAAGAAGAAAGAAAGAAAGAAGGAAACGGAGGGGAGGGGGAGGTGGCCGGCGGCGACGGCACCGCCGGGGGAGGGGGCGCGCGTGCGGCTGCCCTAGGGGAGGGGAAGATTGGGGTTTGTGTAGTTTGGTTGATGGAGAAGTTGTTGTTGGTGGAGGAGTGGTGGTGGTAGTTGGTGGTGGTGGTGGTTATGGTAGTTGTGGTGGTTGTTGGAGGTGGTGGGGAGTTAGAAGAGGAGGTGATGATGGGGTGGTGGAAGTGGTAGATTTGATGGAGATGGTGGTGAATTTTGGAGGAGGAAGGGAGGTGGTGGTGATGGGTTTGGATGAAATTAGAAGTGGTGGATGGTTGGTGAAAGTTGAAGGAGGTGAAGGAGTAGAGAGAGGGGTGTGGGGGAAGTGGATGGCCGGAGGCTATGGGGGAGTGGCGGCGGCGGCGGTGATGGTGGAGGCGGCGGTGGAGTTGAAGAGAATGGGTTTGGTTTTGTTTAGTTGAAGGAGTTAAAATAAAATTGGAATGAAAAGAAAAAGGAAGATGGAGGGTTTAATAGAGAAGAGAAGAGAAGTGATGATGGAATGGGATGGGGGGAGAGGGGCTATAGTAGCAGTCCATCATGGCCTGGCTATTGCTGCAGGCGGCGGTGGCAGGGAAAAAAAAACAGGGTATGAGGGGTGGAGTGAAGGAGAAGAAAAGGAAAAGAAAGAAAATTAAAGAAAAAGGAAAAAAATAAGGAAAAAGAAAGAAAATTAGTTTAAAAATTTTATTATTAAATAATTAATTTATTATAATATCTCGGAGTATAAAGTAGGGGAGTAGAGAAGGAAAAAGTATGAAAAGATAAGATCGGTAAATAATATTATTACGGCGAAAACTTGACTGTTTTAGAAACGCTCTAAAAAATTTTCAAAAATAGAAAATATTATTCTAAGATACTCGGTAAAATCAGATTTAAGAAATTCAATATAGTTTTCAAATTAAAAACCCTAAAATCTTCCGGCGATAACGGTCGACACCAGAATCGGTTAAATTTTTATAAATTTAGAAAAATCTCAAAAAATGTATTTAAATAGAAAATAAAATTCTAAGAAGTAACGCAAAATACATTTTTAAAAATTTAATCTCATTTAAAAACTAAAAATTCGGGAATCGGCCAGCGATGCCGACCGACAACGATTTTGGAGATTTTGCAAAATAATTATGAAAATTTTCAAAAAATCATGAAAAATATAAAATATTAGAAAACAATGTTTAAAACTAAAATTGGTTAAATCAGACAACCGAAAAGGTCAAATCTAGTGGTATACCGATATCGAGTTCCCGATCCAGGTCAGGGCTGACTCTAGGTCTGAGAATCCAGGTCCGATACCAAATAATATAAGAAATCACAGCTTTAATACAAATAATGGAAGAAAATTGAAACAAAATGGTCAAAGAATTCGAGACATGCATCAGGGTACGTATCCCAGGAACGGGGTGCTGCAATCTACCCACCTAGCAAAAATTTTGTCCTCGAAATTTCGATAAGGGAGGAGATGAACACAGAAGAAAATAGGGTTGATGGGAATATCATGATAGAATGGATATGATAATGAAAAATTTACCAACTCAAGACATGATAAAATGGGGATAGTGGTCACGGGCGTCACCTCTAGGGGTCCTCGTTCCAAATATAGGGCACAACTCTCTGTTCCATTTCATCTGATACTTCAGTTTCCTTAGCAGTCAAATGATATTCTTTTCGCTTTCTCCCATCTGCTTTACCTTTATGTCTTCTCTGTGCTTGATTGAAGATATACTGCGGGAAAGGGAATGGAGTTCTCCTTTCGATTGGTCCGGGTCCCTTCTTACCGGTGGTACTGGAAGTATTGGTTGAATCGGGGTGGTACTCCCCATCCATCTGACTGAACAATTCCTTATCAAATGACCATCAGACCCACATGCTAAACATACTTTGTTTGCCATTCGGCAATCACACTTGTAGTGTCCGAACTTCAGACAATACCCACATCTCATTTGCTGAGGGAGAGGCTGGAGTAATTGCTCTGCTAGCGGGGTATTCAGGGGTCTGACTGAGTCTACACCTCCCTTCAATTGAAAGGGTCTTTTCACTGACTTCCTCTGCATCTCATCCTGACGTTTCTTTCCCAATCCCCGTTCTACCTCACGAGTGATGATAAGGACCTGAGAATACGTCTTGACTTGCTGGGGTATAAGAAACATCTGAATCTGCATCCTCAGGCCTTGCTGGAATCTCCTTGCTCGGGTTTCCTCATTGGCCACCATGTATGGCGCGAACTGGCTCAGTCTTAGAAACTCTGTAGCATACTCGTCTACAGTTTGTCCCTCTGCTGCAATCTGATAAATTGTTCTTCCACCTCCTTCTGTGCCGTCTCAGAGAAGAATCTCTCGTAGAAACTCTTCGAGAATTGGTCCCAAGTGATGGGCTTCTTCAGCCTCGCTTCTTCTGCCAACGATCAAGTTCTGGCCACATCCTTCAATTGCATCTTAGCCACTTCCACTTGGTTCTCATCAGGAATTCGGGCTGCCTTTAGAAAATCTGTAGTATCAATCAGCCACTACTTGACGTCCAACGGCTTCTCAGTACCCAAAAATGTAGCCGGCTGCAGTCTTCTGAAATCGGATACATTGCCAGGCCTCTGCTCTCTAGGTGCTGTCAATAATGTTTGTCGCAAGAGCTCTATCTGCTGATGCTGACTCTCCATCATGCCATGAAGTACCCTTATCATGTTGTCGCCCTCTCCATTAGAACTGTCACGATAAGTGCCAGGACCGTTATGGGTTCTCCGTCTTTCCATATCTGAGTTGGTTGAAGGGATGATGGGAAGAGCTGAAAGGAAAGATAGAAAGGTTTCAGGATCTAAGGAAAAGATTGCAAGGGAGGAATAGATAACACCGCACTTGCGATTAGAATGTATATTCAAGGCTCGTGCTCTCCAAATGCAAATTAATATATCATTAATCTGCCAACTGGTTGTACTGAAGGTGTGAGAGCCTAGGCTCTGATACCACCCTGTGACACCCCGGTCCCACGGGTATGGAAACGTTACTGCGACGTATATACGCAGGTCAAAAATACCCTTATGTATATACGCTAAGCATTAGTACAGGCAAAAATCAGAGTGCGAAAGCACAGTGGTAATATACATTTCAACAGAAAGGTACAAGTACATGGTTATCACAAAGAGTGATACAATATTACAGAAATATTCTATCACTAGAAAATACAAAAGTACATCATATGAAGAGATATACAAAAGTTGAGAGGTGCTCACGAGCAGCAAGAGGGGTCTCGAGAACCAAACAAGAGAGGAACTGGGATGAAGAGTTGCGGCGATGATCCAACCTTCTGCTGCACTCCGATCGTCACGAAAGGATCCGCTACATACTCTGATCAGCTACAATAAGGCCACCAATGTCTGGTGTCTAGGATCTGGACATGAGAATTCAGGGTTGTCAGACGCAACCCTGCGAGTACATATAATAAATCCAAATGGCGTGCATAACAGGCACACGTGACATGATCAAGTGATGTGGTCCAGGCATGCAGGTACAGGAAATGGCAAGTAATATAAGAGAAAATTAAAGGAACGACAGTAAATCATGTATATCGACGAATTTGAAACTAAAAACATGCATAGAAGGCAGTATAAAGAGTATAGGTACATATAAACAGGCGGTAAATAAGTTAAACATGCGATAAATACAAGTATGAACAAAACTAGTTGTACAAGCTCAGATTATGGATTCACGAGACTGATACGTCAAGGGAATAATTCAAATAAGGAAACCTCATCTATATACCACATATCTCATGTCACCATCATCTGAGTTTATACAACTTGAGTTGCTCTAAGAGTAACAGAACTATAGTGTGTCTGGAGTAATCATCATATGTCATAAAGTAAGGTGTCAACTCAGGGCATAACACTATAATTGGAATATAAAGGTGTTGCATTTTAAGTTATTCAATAATAATAATCAGTACCGTTTGATATTTTAATCACCTCCCTACCAGCGCCTCACATCACCGGAAGTTCATACTAGAGTTCTCACTTTGTAGAACTTACTCGGGTCTGATATGTGAGTACCAGGACCCAGACAAAGGAGAGACCAAATATCACCCGTTCCTAATATTATTACTATTTGGTTATTTTATGTTATTCATCCGATTCATATGCTTTTGTATATGCTACAAATACACATACATCCACTTATGAATAGGACGAGTTATTATTTGGAAACTGATAAATCTGATGGCTCATATTTATAGTGGGTCCCGTCTCTGTCCGGGACTAGCTCAGGAGTATAGGCTACTGCTTCCGGGGACTTATCATTACGTGTCCCACACGACACTTTAGATTCAGGGTACTGCTTTTGGAGACTTATCATTACGCGCCCCACACGACACTTCAGAAATAACACCATTATAAATATGACATCATACTGATTTCCATCAGTTTCCCCCACCCCAGTGTAAGTTGAGTTTTTTTATTATACATATATGAATTGTCCAAAGATAATATCCACAAGTGTATACAGTATAACCATGATTATCCAACTACAGGAATTAACAGGAGTATAATATCAGGAGTCACCCTTTTTCATGGGTTCAGGAATACATGAGTTCAGAAGTACAGGAGTTCAGAAGTACAGGAGTTCGGAAGTACCAAATATCTGGTAACAGTATAATAATCATGCCAAGTCCCCGTAAAAGTAATAGTCATGAATATGCAATATAATACAGGTGCCACAATATCAGGTCAAGTGTACCATTACCGGGTGATAGCATGTCAAGTATCAAGTGTTATTATATCAGGTGTCAGGTATCAGCCGATAAGTATAGCATGGCAAGTACCGGTGTCAGATATCAAGTAATAACTATAGCATGGCAAGTACCGGTATCTGATATTAAATAATAAGTATAGCATGGCAAGTACCGGTATCAGATATCAAGTAATAAGCATAGCATGGCAAATATCGATATCAGATATCAAATAATAAGTATAGCATGGCAAGTACCGGTATCAGATATCAAATAATAAGTATAGCATGGCAAGTACCGGTGTATACATATCAGGGTCATGTAACTAATATATCGGTGAGAGTCGCAACATCAAATACTAGGTATCAACCGGTCACGTAAATGGTACAGGAGAACGGCATAAACATCTCAAACTCTTCACAACCTTATTTCTAACAATAATAAATTTATCTATTAATTAGCCATGTGAAGCCGAGTGAAGTGGGAGCAGATGTAGGCATACCCGGTATAATACCTGTTCGACAAGGTATAATAACGGCCGATAGCTATTTATAAAACATGATAATTTTAGATTTTATTTGTATAACATATACCAACTTGCATAAAGAGACATCATATATTAAAAGCAAGATAATAATTATTAAATATGAAACGATGGTAATAAAGAAAGAAATGTCAAAGAAATGTACTCGCCTAACGCCGGAATGAAAATATTGAGAAAAAGTCCGAGAAGTCCGCGAATATTAGTGAGCAAGAACTAGCCCATACATATATATTAAAATATATAAATATATATATATATATATATATATATATATATATATATATATATATATATATATATATATATATTAGAGAGGAAAAGAGAGAGGAGAGAGAGAGAGGAGAGAGAGTTGCCGGAAGGGGAGAGAGAGAATATAGGGTATTTTTAGAAAAGGAATATGAATTAAAAGGGGAGGGGTATTGATTGTAATTATAGGGAAGTAATTTGGGGGTGAGGTGGAGGATATTTTAGGGAATGAGGAAATGTGGGTTTATTTATGGAAAAGAAAGAGAAAAGAAAAGAAAGAAAAAAATAAAGAAGGAAAGAAGAAAGAAAGAAAGAAAGAAAGAAGGAAATGGAGGGAAGGGTGAGGTGGCAGATGGTGGCGGCGCTGCCGAGGAAGGGGTGCACGCACGGCTGCCCTAGGGGAGGGGAGGATTGGGGGTTGGTGTGGTTTGGTTGATGGAGAAGTTATTGTTGGTGGAGGAGTGGTGGTGGTAGTTGATGATGGTAGTGGTTATGGTGGTTGTGGTGGTTGTTGGAGGTAGTGGGGAGTTAGAGGAGGAGGAGGAGGTGATGATGGGGTGACGGAAGTGGTGGATTTGATGGAGATGGTGGTGAATTTTGGAGGAGGAAGGGAGGTGGTGGTGATGGGTTTGGATGAAATTGGAACTAGCGGGTAGTTGGTGGAGGTTGAAGGAGGTTGAAGGAGGTGGAGGAGTGGAGAGAGGGGTATGGGGTAGTGGATGGTCGGCGGTGGCGGCGGTGATGGTGGAGGTGGTGGTGGTGATGAAGAGAGTGGGTTTGATTTTTTTTAGTTGAAGGACTTAAAATGAAATTGGAATGAAAAGGAAAAGGAAGATGAAGGGTTTAATAGAGAAGAGAAGAGAAGTGATGATGGAATGGGATGGGGGAGAGGGGCTGTAGCAGCAGCCCATCATGGCCTGGCTACTGCTGCAGGCGGCGGAGGCAGGAAAAAAAAGGGGGTATGGGGGGTGGAGTGAAGGAGAAGAAGAGAAAAAGAAGAAAAAGAAAAAAAATTAAAGAAAAAGGAAAAAAATATGGAAAAAGAAAGGAAATTATTTAAAATTTTTATTATTAAATAATTAATTTATTATAATATCTGCGAGTACAAAGTAGGGGAGTAAAGAAGGAAAAAGTACGAAAAGATAAGATCGGTAAATAATATTATTATTTTAATACGGCGAAAATTTGACTGCTTTAGAAACGTTCCAAATTTTTTGTAAAATAGAAAATATTATTCTAAGATATCTGGTGGAATCAGATTCGAGAAATTCAATATAATTTTCAAATTAAAATCTTGAAATCTTTCGGCGATACTGGCCGACACCAGAATCAATTAAATTTTGATAAATTTAGAAAAATCTCAAAAAATGTATTGAGATAGAAAATAAAATTCTAAGAAGTAACATGAGAGCTATTTTTAAAAATTAATCCCATTTGAAAACTAAAAATTTTGGGAATCGGTCAGCGATGCCGACCGACACCGATTTAGAGATTTTACAAAAATAATTCTTAAAAATTTTAAAAAATCATGAAAATCTAAAATATTAGAAAACAGTATTTGTTTAACTGAAATCGGTTAAATTAGACTATCAAAAAGGTCAAATCGGGTGGTATACCGATATCGGGTTCCCGGTCCAGGTGAGGGCTGACTCTAGGTCTGAGAATCCAGATCTGATACCAAATAATATAGGAAATTACAACTTAAATACACATAATGGAAGAAAATTGAAACAAAATGGTCAAATAATTTGGGACACGCATCAGGGTACGTATCCCGGGAATGGGGTGCTACATTAGTCGAATAGCCTATAGATTAAGTCGATTATAGAAGACTGATACAGGATGATAAGTCTCTGAAAATTAAAATTAGTCGACTAGCAGAGAAGATTAGTCGACTAATGTTGCTTATAGTCGACAAACAGAGAACTGATATATTTTTTGTGAAGACACTTAATCGACATATAACAAAGCAAGTCGACTATAGGATATATTAGTCGACTATAGAAGGGGGTTAGTCGACTATAAGACTATTTTGTGTGTGATATCAAGGCGTTTAACAAATTCTAAAAATACACAAAAATAGTAAATATTCTTGAATAATTTTGAGTAAGTAGAACTCAGTACTAGTTTTTGAGATAGAGCTCCAATGCATCTGCATCACAAATATTATCATCAAAATCTAAGTTCCAACATTCTCCCTCTTTTTGATGACGACAAATTGTGTGTACGAAAACTCCCCCTGCAGAGAACAAGTTATAAGAAAAAAATGTTCTCCCCCTGCATAAAATATATTATGGCATACAAATATGATATATTATATTATGCATTATATGTTTGAAATAACTTTCTATCATCAAGAGATCACCTTTTTTATAAGGTACCTAAAAGAAAAATATTTTGTATGGTACCAATCATAGTAGGGTTAAAAAATAATTAACCTTTAGTAGCGCATACCCAATTTGAATTTTGTTTCCATTTGTTAGTATAAACATAATCACAAGAATTACATACATGATGTATATATGAGGTAATATAAGCATTTTTGTCCACAATATTTAGATGTTTAGGAATCCATATATACTTGTTCCTAATTCTTTTTGAAATAGCATCAGTATGTCTTTTCACAAAAGAATTATTTGGATTATGATAAATATGTGTAGATTTTTCAATATTATTTTTTGAAAATCCAAGATCAAATTCATTATTTGACATCTTTTTATAAGATAATAAATCATTTAAATTTCTTTTTCCTTATTAAATTTGTCACATTTTTCAAAATCTCTTCATATTTAATTTTGAAATTTGACATTTCTTTGTCTAAAATAGAAATTCTAGAATTTAAAGAAACAATTTCTCTTTTAAGCAAAACGTTCTCTTTTAAGAAATTCTCATTATCCTTTTTTTAAAGATGAAATCACTTCAAGTCATCTTTTTGAGAATTTAAGGAAGACATTTGAGAAATATAAAGTGAATTTCTTTGTTGACACTATCATTTTCCTTTGTTAAAACTTTAGTTTTAATCTTTTCATTCTTGAGATCATTATATAATTCATGAAATACATCTAATAATTCAGCATATTCTTTTACCTCAGCTTCTTGTGCCATTAAACAAACATTGACAGTTTTAGTGGCTTCTTCTTCGTCAGAGGTAGATGAATCACTTTCCTCCCAGGTTGTCTGATAATCTTTCTTCTTTTTGTTGTATTTTTTGAACTTGAAATTCTCTTTGTATTTTAACAATAGGCAATTCTTCTTTATGTGATCTGGTTTGTTACACTTAAAACAAATAGGATTATCATTAGTATCTTTATTCTTTTTAAACTTACCTTATTTTAAGAACTTTCTGAATTTTCTTGAAAGCATGCCATCTCCTCCTCCTCATCATCTGAATTGTCCATATCTGAGGATGTATGGAAGGCAAGTACTTTCTTCTTGGATTGAAGTTGTTGTTCATACTTCTTCCTATCTTCAAGTTGCACTTCATATGCCATTAAATTACCAATAAGGTTTTCTAATGACATTGTTGAGAGATCATTTGCTTCTGCTATTGCAGTGGTTTTCTTCTCCCAATCTGATGTGAGTGCACGAAGAATCTTACTAATTTTTCAAGTTGAGTGTATTCCTTTCTAAGGGCTACTAAGGAATTTATAATGTCGGTGAACTTTGTAACCATTTTTGCAATGGTTTCATTCTCCTTCATTTTGAAAAGTTTAACCTGTGAACAAAAATAGATATTTTAGATTCTTTAACTTTATTTGTACCTTTATGTGTTACCTGTAAAATCTGCCATATTTGATTTGCAGATCTGGCCATTGACACACGATTGAATTCTTCTTTGTTCAAGGCACAGAAAAGCGCATTCATTGCTTTGGCATAAAGGTTTACAGACTTCTTTTGTTCTTCACTCCACACATTATAATTGGTGGTCGGCTTGGTGTATGGTGTTTCTACTATGTTCCATAGTTCATAGTTGAGTGATTGCAAGTAGATCTTCATTCTACACTTCCAGTAGTTGTAATTTGATCCATCAATTAATGGTGGACATTATGTAGAATGTTCTTCTTTGAATTGTGATGAAGAAAACTCCGTTGCCATCCTTGAATACTGCAACTTGGCTCAGATACTAAATGTAGGATCTATAAACAATGGCAACACAAACACTAAAATAAAGATGAATAGCGTTTAAATAAAATACTTACAAGAAAAGAAAAATACACAGAATAATTCTCAGAAAAATGCAAACACGAGAGATTTTATCCTGGTTTGGTCCTCATGACCTACGGTCCCTAAGCAACCCGCTTGAGATTTTTCTTATCCTGATTTTGATACACCCAAAATTAACTCCTTGTACACCACTTAACAAAATAATTTTCACCAAATCTGTGCAACTCTTCTCTACCCCAAGAAGACACTCTTGTACAACTCTTCTCTACACCAAGAAGACACTCTTATACAAGTTTTCTCTTTGAATGATTACAATGTATTCTATAAACCTTGAAACTTGTATGTGATCGTGAATAAGGTCTCTTATAGGTGAACTCTCTTAATTCTTCACAATAGAATAGGAAGTGTGTGAAGAAATGAAAGTGAAAATTAGTTTATGGAAAACAAAATTTTCATAGAGTTTTGGACAGAAAACTAATATTTTTAGTTGGTGTATACATCCGAGGACAACATCCCTATTTATAGGTGAAATCAATGGTCAGTTAGGGAAGTTATCAACTCAAAATTGAAAATCAGAACGTTGGATAAAATATCAGAAAATCAAAACTGAATAACAATTAGAAACTGTAGTTAGTTGACTAGGATATGAGAGTTAGTCGACTAATATAGGAAGTTTGCCTGGGTTAGTTGACTAGCCTATAGATTAAGTCGACTATAGAAGACTGACACAGAATGATAAGTCTTAACTAAAATTAGTCGACTAGCAGAGAGGGTTAGCCGACTAATATTGCTTACAGTCAATAAACAGAGAACTGATATATTTTTTGTGAAGACACTTAGTCGACTATATAACAAAGCAAGTCGACTATAGGATATGTTAGTCGACTATAGAAGAAATTAGTCGACTATAAGACTATTTTGTGTGTGTGTTCAAGGCTTTTAGCAAATTCTAAAAATAAACAAAAATAGTAAATATCCTTGAATAATCTTGAGCAACCAGAACTCAGTACTAACTTTTGAGATAGAGCTCCAATGCATCTGCATCACAAATGTTAGCATCAAAATCTAAGTTCCAACATAACTTCACACCATCACCATTTTCATCTTCTATATCATTAGCACCACCGGCCCCTTGGGAGCCCTTACCCCGACGAACCTCTCTAGTCTAACCCCTCCGCGGCCTCCGAAACCTCATTCTGGTTACCACCTTCTTCCACCTCCAACATCAACAACTACGCCCTCAACCTACACCACTTCCTCTTCTTCACCAGCTTCCTCCACGCTCTGGTCGAGATGCCGGTGTGCCCCCTCTGGCTGACAGCCAGCGCCAGCCCCAGGCCCCCCTCTTTCCTTCCCATTCTATTCCCTATCTATCTACTCTCTCTCTCTCTCTCCCCTTCTTTCTCTCTATCTCTCTAACTCCCTCTCTTTTTCTCTGCTTTCTCTTCCCCCTTTCCCCTCTCTCTGTCTCTCAAATCACTCTCGCTTTCTCTATCTCTCATTCTCTCTTTCACTCTCATCTCTGCGTCCGAGCTCCTACCTCCACGTCTGAGCCTTCACCTCTGCATCCTCTCTCTCGCATTTCACCCCATCTCTCTCGAATTCTCTCTTTCCTATTTATTATATTTTAATATATAGTTTAATCGTGTACATGCGTTAAGTATTTGGAGTTTCAGAGATTGAAGATTTCACGGTGTTTTTCATTGATTTAGTTGAGTGTTTTCTCGCTTAATGTGTTATCCCCCTTTGATGGGTGTATTTATATTTTGGGGTTGTATTTATATTTTCTTAGACAGTGTATTTGTATCTCTGTGAATTAATATATTTGTGTCGATGTGACGAATGCTTGTAATAGCGTAGTTTAATACTTGTACATGTACATTGCCTATGATATTGCTCTATTACTATTTTATTATCATGCATGGCCGACCCTTCTTGATCGCTAGTCCTCGGACTTAATTCCCCTAGGTTTTCTAGCATCGTCGGGAGCCTAGCTAAACCAGTGACTGTATAATTAGCTTATTGGACACCTCGTCAGACACGACTTACAACGCTCCCGCTTTGCTCAGTCTTCGGACTTAAACCCCTTGGATTTTATTGATTACATCGTATCACCGCGAGCCGAGCTTAGTTGCCTAGCCTCGTCAGGCACGGTTTAGCTATGTCCCTGCTTTACTTAGCCTCCGAGCTTAATCGCTCTGTGGTTCTTTTACTTGTTATCTACTTATATGTGTGTGTTTGATACTAACATTTCTTCAAGTACCTACTTAGCCTCCGGGCTTAATCGCTTGACAGTTCTCTTGTTATTTATATATGCATAAGTGTTGTTTGGTTCTAACGTCTCATGCATGTACTTACTTAGCCTTCGGGTTTAATCACCCTGCAGTTCTTTATTACAGCCTCTGGGCTTAACCTCTCTGAGATTTATTGAAGTCCTCTAGACTTTCTATATACTACGCCGGATAGGCGGACCTTGTTGGCCCAGAGGCCCATCACTCTAGTTTTGATGATGCTTAACTCATGTAGTTATAGTTTACTAATGATTGTAGACTATCCAAAAATCATGGAGGATAACTCATCAGAAAGCAAAGACGCAAGGCTAGCCATAGCCACACGCTCTGCACCAAGACACTAAGGTTGAAACTTGCGTCTTAACATTACCACAGAACCGAGACGTATAGCTTGAAGGCCGTGTCTCAGCATCACGACAATACCTAGACGCGAGAGTTGAAAATCACATCTCTGCTTTAATGCAATGGCCAAGACGCCGAGCTCGAAACTTGCATCCATGCAATACCTCAGACGCGGAGCCCAAAGCTCATGAAACTTGAAGCAGAATTTGAAGCTCGCAGTTCTTAAGTATCACCTCAATGGCAAAACGTGAGGTCCAAAGTCCACATCTCGGTTATAACTGCCCTCATTACTGGGTAAATTACTGCCCACGTAATGAGGGAGTTTACCCCCATTATGGAGTATTTTTAGGGGATAATTTTACCCCTAAAACCCTTATAAATACTTCAGTTTGCTACTGAAGAGGGGTCAGAGATTTTGGTTGCAAATCCCGGAGAAATTAGAATCTCTAGTTGAGGAATATAAAAGAGTTTGACTCTTCTAACAGCTTGGTGAGTACAAGTTTTATTTTGCCTCAAGTCTTTTGAGATTTTATGCAGGAGCTGTGCTACTCCGCTCATAATCCGAAGAGAAGATTTCCCAGAAGATAGTGACGTTCACCCAGTCAACAGAAAACAAGATTCACTTTTCATCGCTACATCAAGAACCTGGCATTAAACAAAGGGGAAATTTGAGCTTGAATATCTTCCCTCTCTTGTAATCGGATTATTGATCCGTTTTAATTTCTTTACAATCAAATAATGATTACTTTCTTACACACGCCTTCAATATTACACAGTCCTTCAATTTCCCACCAAACAAGAGATGGCAAAGCCGCTGGGGATTACTTTCTCTAGCGATGAGCAAGTCATGGCGCAAGGTGACGACACCTGCATGTGAAAAATGGTTGAATCACTTATCGTGGAGTTCAACCAGGCAAAGTATGAAGAGTTTGTCTCTTCTAGCTCTAAGAGCCCTAGGGCGCGACAATATCGCAAGGTCTCCTCAGGGACCCGCTCTCAAGTCCACTCTGAGATCCTTTCAGATGCGACTGATAAAAAGAGTGTCATGGCTAACCACGTCACACGTAACACCCGCATCAACGTCTCCCACGAGAACTGCGAGGTTAGCGTTGCCGATATTCAGCCCGTTCATGCTCGTCCTCTTCCTCAATTTCAGGTTACCGAGGGTTCCCAGCAACCCGTACGGCGTAACCAGAACGTTGAACGTCGACAGAGACGACGCGCGCGTCAACTACAGGCGCAATAAGCTGGAACAACCAACTGTCTAGCAGATACAGAACGGAAGGCTCAAGCCTGCGTCTCTTCTAAGTTACGTCAGACGCGCGAAGTCTGCGTATGGAGAGAAAAACACAAAGCCCAACAGGCTTGCATTTCTGATACTTCACTTCCCAAACGCGATGTTCAGCAGCGCGAGGGCTATGCTTCTTCTCAGAGATACAAGACCAGTGTCTCTACAACCAAACACGAAATTGAGAAAGTTCGCGTGTCTCAACCGTCGCTAATCAAATGCGATAATCAGCAACGTGAGGTTCGCGTCAGAGGCATGAGACCCACATTTCAAAGTCAAAATGTGAGAGTTGCACCTGTTCTACACAACGTGAGCTCCGCTTTTCTGAACCCTGCGTCTCAGATTCTCGACGTAAGGGTGGCTCTCAGATGCTGAAAAGCCCTCGACAACCCAAGGCCAATCTCTTTGATCCCCTTCTGACGGATCTAAGAGATTATTTGACAAAGAAAAGGAGTGCTAATCAGATCACTCCGTCTTGTTGCTGTGAACGGCTCATTACGGCAATGCTCTCTGAAGCCGCTGCAGCTCACATGCAAGTAAACAGTCGGTATTTAGACGATTGACCTCAACTTTCCGATCAGCCAAGAGATGTCGCTCCCACAGAAGGGAAGCCTTCTCTGACATGGAGTACCCTGAAGTCACTGCAAACATGGCAAACAGAAGTAGGGAAAAACAACCGGCGGTCAGCTCTGACGAGTCTGACACGGAACTAAGAGTATACCGGCATACTCGCACTCGGACTGGTGCGGTAGCCCCGGTCGACTACAGTGCCCTAGCTCGAGGCATTGAAGTAAGTGAATCACACTCCGCCGTTGCAGAATCGCGGGCCTCAAACTCTTCTATGGAGAAGAAATCTTTGTGTACATGACAAACACTCCCGAGGAGACGGTTAGGCACTTAGAATAGCAAGCCCAGGTCCAGAGGGAACAATTCAATATGATTCGTGCCCAACAAGAACCTATCGATACCCTTAAGCAGATGCTTACACAATTACTCGAGGACAAGATGAAGCCAACTGATAAAGCTTCTTCTAAGAAGTCTAAAGGCAAATGGAAGGAAGGGGAAAGCTCGTCCTCCGTAAATATCGAGGAGAAGGGGCAATCCAATTTTGACTCTTCTAAATCCTCATCTAAAGAGGGAGGCAACCCGGAGAATGAGGGTACTCATTCTAAAAGAATGACTCAATTGGAGCAGCGTCTGAAGCCCTTACCAACAGAAAAGGCCTTCAAGATGGAGGAGTGGTCCGGCCATATTTGACTGAGTGGGACCTCGTTTCGTACCCTCCTAAGTTCAAAGCTCCGACCCTACAGGCTTTCGACGGCAAAGGGTCACCGAACCAACACATATACTACTTCAAGTCTCAGACAGGAATTGTGGTAGATAATGATGCCATCTTGACACGTTTGTTCATCGGCACTCTAAAAGGGCTTTCCTTTGAATGGTTCATGAAACTCTCAGAAGGCTCCATCAAAAGCTGGGATGATTTGGAGAAGCTCTTTCTGACACACTTCTTTGAAGACGACTCGAAAATTACAATGCCCACTCTTCTAGCAACGAAGCAGCGAAAGGGAGAGTCCGTCAAAGCATCTGTGGAGAGATTTTAGAATATGACGCTCCGATATCCTAGTGGTGTGACCCAGGACACCCTGGTAGAAACATGCCGCCACAATCTACAAACTTCACTCCTAGCCCAGATAGGAGTTGCTGAAAGTCGCATCTGGAAGTAGTTGGTCCAGCAAGGTGAACAGGCTGAAGAAATTATCGCCAGGGTGAGGGCAGAGGAAAACAAGCCCAGAGCCAAAAAGTTGACAAGGCGCGCGCCATAAATATCTTTCCAATCAAAAGAAAGGATGCATTAGCGATAGAGACAAAATCCCCCGTGAAATCTTAGCCAGCCAGAGGGGAAGGTTCTTTAAGTCAGCCACACGCCAACAAGCAGTACGCTTTCAAGGATGAACACATCGATTCATTGTTCAAGTTGCTCAACAAGAGCAACAGTTGAAGCTTTTTGAAGCTAGACATCCTAAGGAAGTCGGCAAGTCCGACAATCCTAACTACTGTCTGTATCATCGAATGCTAGGGCACCCCACTAAGAGCTGTTATGTCTTCAAAGATATTCTTCAAGCTCTGATTGATACAGAAGTGCTAAAGCTCCTTCCAGAGCAGAAGAAAGTGATGGCTAATATGACATCATTTCTTCAGTTTGGAAATCAGCCTTCAGCACCAGCTGGAGTAGTTCCCATCTCAAAAGGGGAACTAAAAATTATCAATACAGACCCACATCACCAGCAAGAGGAAGGTCTTGTACCTATCCCTACACCTCAGGGAGAAATTATGTAGGTTCATCCCGACCTTGTGGATGGCCAACAGTGGACTACTATTACCAACAGAAGGTCCAAAGGTAAGGCAAAAGTTTCATTCTGCAATGTGGTGTGCGCTTCTTCCCAGGAAGCAGAAACTGATGTTCCCTCCCTAATCGATTCGGAAGAGGAAACAATCATCCTTACCGCAAAGCTCAATAAACCGCTCATGGTAGAAACTCGTTCGGGTCAGTCGTATTTAAAGAAGTACGACGAGATAGGAGCAAGTCCCCGTAAACCTACAATAGAGCCAATCAAGCCCTTCGCAAAGCAACCTATGGAGAAGCAGAAAGAGCTTCGATTTTCTAAGGCTCTCCCAAAGAACAACGCGAAAGGATCTCCAACACCTTACGGCTTTGACGTTCTGACCCAACTGGCCAATATCTCGGCCAGGATCACCTTTTACGAGCTCCCGAGACTATCAAAGTCAACAAGAGAAGCTCTGAGGGAAGCCCTAGCTGATGCTGAGGTCTTCATGGCCCAGATCCCGGCTGGACCGCTAGAGGAAGATGAAGAGGACTGTCTTCATGCCTCTCGCAATGCCCTCTGCATCACCTTCACGTTAGATGACATGCAGGTCAAGGGGAAACATGATCGGCCCCTGTACTTCACAGGGTACATTGGATCGTCTGAAGTGAGCCGCATTCAGGTTGATCCAGGATCTGCATTGAGTATCATGCCTCGCCGGGTCATGCAGCACTTAAGGATCTCCACCCACCAATTGAGCGCCACCCAAACTACCATCTATGGTTCAATGCCAACGTACGCGACTAATGGGGAAGATCAAGCTCAAATGTCAAATCGGGGACCTAAGATCTGAAGTGACGTGCTATGTAATCGATGCTGACACTTTGTACAATTTGCTGCTCTGACGACCGTGGATTCATCGTAATTCCATCATCCCCTCCACTCTCCATCAAGTCATGAAGTACATCGACGGAAGCGGGATAGTCCAACATTGATTTTCAAAAGGCATCCGTTCAAGAGGGTAGAGAACTATTTCACAGACTTCCTCCTGTACCAAGACTCTCTGGAGACGAACGAGAATCTACAGCCAGAGGAACTAGACTCTAGTAATGAAGCTGACACTGAGCCAGAGGCGGAGGAATAGTGCATGTGGGAATTAAATCCACTTGTAACGAGTACTAATAAGCTCGATGTTAATAACACCACCGATGATGTAGGCGAGTGGTATATTAATGAAGAGTTGCATTTGGCTTACTTTTCTGTATTTGCTTCTGATTTAGTTCCATCAGACACTAGTACCGAGGTGGATAATTACTCCTGGTCGGTAATGGATGCTCTGACATCATTGCATGTACCAATAAAGTCATCCCTCAAAACGTACCAAGATGTCGGTGATGCGCAAGAATCAGTATTCATGGTCCCAGCAAGACGCAAAGGCCAAAAACAAATTCTTTTTAGAAGAATTAAGTCCGAATTGATGTCTCGCGAAGACTCAGAATGTGAGAACGAATCCTCTCAGTTCTCTCATTATGAGCCAAATGACCTCAGAATGATGGAGAGCATGGGGGTATGATCTAACAAATGGTCCTGGTTTGAACTTCGGCAAAGAAAGAAGAACATTACTTCGATCTTTCATTCCGAAAGGGAAGACCCCTGTTATTATCATCGAACTCGTAGGGGATCGGGCCATATGTCAACTCCAATCCCATCAGCCTCTGAGTCTGAATAGTCATTATACCATAATTACTCATCGGGCACATCATCGTGGGAGTCGGATGTTAGTGTCGGCAACATTTTCAGAGAACTTTCAGTAAATATGGTTTCAACAAGTCACCTAGAAGACGGAGATGAAGAAATAATCCAGTCTGATATAGATCCTTGGATAAAACACCTAAACACTTTCTGAGATATTCGCTTCGGACAACGTGAACCACCCACAGAAGATAAGGTCACCTGGATCAATATAGGAGATGAGACTAATCCTAAGCCCATCTTTATAAGTGAAAGCCTATCGCCCTCCGAGAAGGAAGATCTAATATCTCTTGTACGAGAGTATATAAATGTTTTCGCTTGGAATTATGAGGACATGCCTGGGCTTGATCCTCGAGTGGCTATGCTCACCTCAACATCAATTCAGAAGCGAAACGTCAAACAGTAGCAGCGACGATTCCGTCCAAAAATAATGAAAGCAATTCAGTCAAAAGTCAAAAAGCATATAGATTCTGGCTTCATTAGGGAGGAGCAACACCTTGATTGGGAAGCCAATATCGTCTCCGTTACCAAAAAATGGGAAGATCTGGATTTGCATCGATTTTTGCGATCTAAATGAGGCCTGTCCTAAAGACGAATTCCCTCTCCCAATCACGGATGTCATGATTGATAATACATGTGAGTTTGAACGAATGTCCTTTATGGATGGATTCTCAGGGTACAATCAAATCAAAATGTACCCTGATGATGAAAATCATACTTCTTTCAGGAGACCACTAGGGGTATATTGCTATACTGTCATGCCCTTCGGACTAAAGAACGCGGGAGCAACATATTAGAGAGCTATGAATGCAATTTTTTACGAACATATTCATAAAACAGAGGAATGCTACGTCGACGACATTGCAGTGAAAAACCGCACCAAGGGCGACCACATAGCAGATCTGAAGACAATTTTTGAGATCATGAGGGCACATCAGTTGAAGATGAACCCCACTAAATCTTTTCTGGGGGTAGCCAGCGGTAAATTTCTAGGGTTCGTGGTGATATCCAAAGGAATTCACCTAGAGCCAGAAAAAGTCCGTGCTGTCTGATCGATGGGAAACTAGCACTCAAAAGTGTGTATTATGTAAAATCAATGAAAAGCTCGAATGTGCTAATGTACCCTCGATACTTCCGTTATAGCATTGGCTTAACGGGTCGTATCCACAGGGAAGGGAGGCGATAGAAGCATTAACAGTCTCTATTCACGTCAGTTGTTAACACTTCTTCTTTGTTGAAAGAATGAAAAGAAAATGAAAAAGAAAAGAAAATGAAATCAAGCATGTGGTAGGTGAGGAGAGCGATGAAAACGGCGATGTAAAAACCAAGAAGATGGAACAAAGGTAAACTAAGAGGATGGTGAAAACATCGATAGACAAATAGTAGAAGAAGCTTGGAAACAATTTCTAAAATAAAGTAAAAGAAAACTCATGGCTACTAACTACTAAATACTCCACTAACCATACTAACCTCTTTGCCTCACATTTTGATCCTCGGCCATTACAATCCTTGGCTTCAAAGAGACGATACAAAGCATGGCTCATGGATGGTTCTTTACAATCAAAACATTGCAACAAGAACAAGCTAATACAAGCATCACTCATTACACTACTAGCATGAAATAAAAGAGCATGAAATAAAAGAGAGTTAGCTTGGTTAGCAAGTTAGCAAGTTAGATGTTAGAACCCATCATCTTTGGCCATCAATGGCTCTTGCAAGAATAAGGCCTTGTAGAGGCAACCCGATTCATGTGGATTATCAAGTAAGTGGTTAGATGGTTAGTGGTTAGTAGTTAGATTGCCATGAGAAGAAAAAGTTAGCAAGAAATCATGTTAGAAGGTGAAGGAGATTACAATGGAGGAGAAAGGAGGCACCTTTACATAGAGTGTCACTCTCTATTACATCAATCCCTTGCTTTCTCTCTCTCTCTATGAATCACTCAGCCCTACTACAATGATCTAAAAACAAAGAAAAGAAAATATAAGAAATGAAGAACACTCACCTACACTACACTAAAATCTGGACCTACTCCTAAAAACGAAGACTGCTTGCGTTTGGGCTCTCTGCAGGGCTATTTATAGGCAAAAGAAGGCTCTGGAAGACGAGACGGGGCCACGCGTCGACAATTGACGCGTGGCTCCACAAAAATGCCGCGGAATCTCAAGGATTGCTGAGATTCCGCGGCAATTCTAGGGAGCTACGTCTCTGGATTTCGTCAGGTTGTTCCTCTGGCTGCGAAAATGTTCAGGGCATATCCTGTTTCTGGTACTGTTGCCCGAATATTCGTCTGACAGCGCAGGAGTCTAGGTTCAATGTATGTTCTAGAAAATCCTTTCTTGGCCTCCAAGTAATTGCGGGATTAATTACCCTTAATTGAGATGAATTAGGCTCTTATTCCATCTTTGCCCTTGGACTTTGGATCTACCTGCAATTAAGACCAAAACACGATTAAGACGACTATTTATTCATTAAAACTGTGAGAGAATGCGACATAATAATGCAGAATTATAGACTAATCACACCCCCACACTTATTCTTTTGCTCGTCCCGAGCAAAACAAGAAAAGAAAAACAATACTACAAGGGTTATTACACCACTTTCGCAGGTGACGCGATTGCACTGATCGCGTGCAACAAGCCGTTAAACCTCTAGGTTACCCTAGAGGAGGAGTGTTATCTCCTGAGGGTTTTCAGCGGATTGCACCCACAAAATCCATAAAGAAAGAAGACAAATGTTAGTGTTTTGAAAATACATTTTGAAAGAGAGACATGTTTTCGAACTATTTTTGCAAAAATATAAGTGATCTTAGGTCATAAGTCCACCTATAATCATTCTTCCTTAAACTTAGTCTCTATGCAAGATCTTGTCTTCAATTAAGGTAAGAATTCAAAATTGGATTGAATATTTTATCTTTCATAAAACCTAGATAATATGCACATTGTGATAGTGAAGATTTTTGGGATTTCAACTCTAACCATCAAGCCATTTATTTATATATATATATATATATATATATATATTTTTATTTTTATTTATTTTTTATTTTTTTTCTTCCCTTAGTTTAGGCTTTCTAGTTTACCCATGTAGCGAGCCTATAACCGATGACTCCCAAACCAGACGGTCTTAGGGCACCAGATGAGAAAACATCCCTCGGGTTTAAGGTCTCGAGTAAAAAAGGCCACAAAACTAAAGGGGATTATTTTTTGATCACCGTTAGGCGTGAATAATCACGCTTCTTGAGGCACAATTATCCAGCTTAATAAGTGATTTTTTATTATTATATTTTTTTATGGCTTTTTAGGTCTTTGTTTCCATCCCAAAAAATGTGTAAGTATGAAGTGCATACTATCTAAGGCAAAAAATTCAAGATAAAAATATCTCCCCAATTTTTCTTACTTAGCTTATAATTTTAAACAAGATCCATTATTTCAACTAGGTTTAAGATGTCATAATTAAGGCTTCCTTATTTCCTAAGATCATCTTAATTTTCTTAAAAATAGATCAAACTTTGTCTCTTATTTCAAAAAGTTTTTAAAGAAAGAGAAAATTTCTATACAAAAGGGAAGATTTCTAAAAGAAGGGAAGATTTCTAAAAGAAGTGTAAAAGAAAGAAAATCTAAAAACTCTAAGTTAGTAAACCCTCCCCCACACTTATCTCATGCATTGTCCTCAATGCATCGTGATATATGTATGCATGAAACAAATAGAGAGGGAAGGAAAAAATTACCTCAAGGTGGTGGTTCCGGTGGCGGTCTGATTGGTCCACTAAATGTGGCCCAATCCTTGTTGCGTGGAGTCCGGAGGAACCCACCAGAAACCTCCATGATACAACCCACTAGAAAGATGTATGCATGTATTATTTTTATTATAAATTTGACCCCATCCAATTTCCAAATTTTCAAAATAATTTCTGAGTCAAAATTTCAAAGCCCTTGTCCCAGAATGGAATGATTGATTTGGACTCAGAAAGCACGGGAACTAATACCGACTCAGAAAAATGACTCAAGTTAAGTAAAGGTTCGGGAGTCGAGATTGGTTCAGGAAGTGGGTCCAAATCAAGAAGATGAAGCTCAGGTCCACACTCATTTCCCCATGATGGAATGTGACTTTCTAAGAGTGGTGATTCAAGTTCAGGAATGACAGGTATGGGAATCAAAACTGACTCTAAATGTTGCTCAAATTGGGTAACAAAACAGGAGTCAATAGTGATTCGGAAATTTGAACAAGATCACAAATTGGAGGATCAAAGTCACATTCCTCATTCAGTTCAATTCCACAAAAGTGAGAACTTGCCAATTTATCAATGGGACTTTCAAAAGTATGAAATTGGTCAAGTTCAATATGATCATCATGAATGATTGGTGATTCAATTTCACAATGGACTGGCACAGGATCCAATATTGACTCGGAAAAGGATTGAAATCATGTGAAGATACTGGAGTCATAATTGAATCAGGAAGTAGATTTGAATCAATAATTTGAGGTTCATGATCATATTCATGCTCAAGTTCAATTTCAGGAAAAGGATAACTTGCCAAAATGTCAATGGGATTTGAAGTTTGGACAAGTTCAAGTGGGTGTGATGAAATTGAATCTTGATTTCCAAAATGACAAGAGTTTTGAGTCATATCAATAAAGTTTGGCATAGCTGAATTGGTCAAAGGTTGATAAGATAGAGTTTCCTCATTCCTATAAATGCTAACCAATTGACTCAATTGTGTTTCCAATCTATTGACAGACTCTGCATGTGATCTTTGATATTGTAACATAGACTCCTCCAAGATTTCTATACTCTTTTCTAGACTTGATGTATCTTCAAGTGGTTGCTCTAGAATGGGAGTATAAGAATCTTGGTTTTGGAAATTTTGTGAATAATGTGAGTCAAAAATGTATGGAGATTGAAGCTTGGACTCACACAAGTGTTCTTTACTCGTTTCCAAGGCAAATGGTTGTTCATTATGAGGAGATGGAACTGAGTAAGACTCTTGAAGAGGTGGAATTGGAGAGGCCGATGTCTCTTGAAGTTGTTGCTCGGCCCTCTGTAGATTGGCTTCTAAACTCTTTAATAACTCAGATTTTTCTGCAATTGGTGGTTCAGAAAAAGGAGTATAAGAAGCTAAATCGGGGAATGAATATTGTGGATAAGGTGAATATGGTGGACAAGGAGGTTGAAAATTTGACTCGGGGTACGTTAATCCCCATTGACTCTGTGACGAGTTGAAATTATTTTGGAAATTATAGTCATAAGAATGTGGGTATGGGTTGTATTGATTCGGATAAGGCCAACCCAGTGTATTTGGTTGGTGCATATTGTAAAACGCCGGGTTGGAATTATCCGAATCATATGGAGTTGGTGTGAAATATGGATTCATATTCGGATTGAAAGAATTATTTTTGTTGAATGCCATTTCACACAAAAAATCACAAAAAAGAAAGAATCAAACAACAAATAAAAAGAAAACAAAAAATCAAAACCAAGCCAAGAGTAGGGTTGACCTAGACCTAGATGAAATGTCCCTAGGGGCCAACGTCTATTCAAAATTTATTAAGGCTTGGGTTGTATGAGTGGGGAGATGATTTTTGGGCTAAGGAAGGGTGATTAAATCCCCACCTTATCTTGAATGGGTTTTGCTCTTAATTTCAATTTGTGCAAGTGTGCAATATAGACAAGAATATAACACAAAGCAATAAATCACCCACGTGTTTGTCCTACGCTATATGCAATGCCATATGTACATCTCCATCCAAATCACAACAACAGAACAAAATACAGTATATTGGAATTGAATTGACACGTGCCTAAATGCAAATGTCTACACCATTTTAAAAGCGTCCAAAATACCGTATTTTACTTCTTTTATTTATTATGGTGTGTAGGCAATCAAAGCAGAAAAATAGCAGCACAAATCAACTAGCTATTACAAGATACACATCCCAGAACAAACAAGATACAGAATTTTTGCACAATGGCCGCGGTTTCGCGGCAAAAGTCGCGATTCCGCGGCTTTTCTTTGGAATCTGGGGCCCTGCTTTCAAGAACAGGGAGATGCAAGGCTAGTTTATGTTCTGCAATATTAAGCACCTATAAAGAATGCCCTGCACACCAAAACAGAGAAGACAATGTTAACAAAAACGTGAAAACAAAACCATTCCCTTCCCGGCAATGGCGCCAAAAATTGATCGATGGGGAAACTAGCACTCAAAAGTGTGTATTATGTAAAATCAATGAAAAGCTCGAATGTGCTAATGTACCCTCGATACTTCCGTTATAGCATTGGCTTAACGGGTCGTATCCACAGGGAAGGGAGGCGATAGAAGCATTAACAGTCTCTATTCACGTCAGTTGTTAACACTTCTTCTTTGTTGAAAGAATGAAAAGGAAAATGAAAAAGAAAAGAAAATGAAATCAAGCATGTGATAAGTGAGGAGAGCGATGAAAACGGCGATGTAAAAACCAAGAAGATGGAACAAAGGTAAACTAAGAGGATGGTGAAAACATCGATAGACAAGTAGTAGAAGAAGCTTGGAAACGATTTCTAAAACAAAGTAAAAGAAAACTCATGGCTACTAACTACTAAATACTCCACTAACCATAATAACCTCTTCGCCTCACATTTTGATCCTCGGCCATCACAATCCTTGGCTTCAAAGAGACGATACAAAGCATGGCTCATGGATGGTTCTTTACAATCAAAACATTGCAACAAGAACAAGCTAATACAAGCATCACTCATTACACTACTAGCATGAAATAAAAGAGCATGAAATAAAAGAGAGTTAGCTTGGTTAGCAAGTTAGCAAGTTAGATGTTAGAACCCATCATCTTTAGCCATCAATGGCTCTTGCAAGAACAAGGCCTTGTAGAGGCAACCCGATTCATGTGGATTATCAAGTAAGTGGTTAGATGGTTAGTGGTTAGTAGTTAGATTGCCATGAGAAGAAAAAGTTAGCAAGAAATCATGTTAGAAGGTGAAGGAGATTACAATGGAGGAGAAAGGAGGCACCTTTACATAGAGTGTCACTCTCTATTACATCAATCCCTTGCTTTCTCTCTCTCTATGAATCACTCAGCCCTACTACAATGATCTAAAAACAAAGAAAAGAAAATACAAGAAATGAAGAACACTCACCTACACTACACTAAAATCTGGACCTACTCCTAAAAACGAAGACTGCTTGCGTTTGGGCTCTCTGCAGGCTATTTATAGGCAAAAGAAGGCTCTGGAAGACGAGACGGGGCCACGCGTCGACAATTGACGCGTGGCTCCACAAAAATGCCGCGGAATCTCAAGGATTGCCGAGATTCCGCAGCAATTCTAGGGAGCTACGTCTCTCGATTTCGTCAGGTTGTTCCTCTGGCTGCGAGAATGTTCAGGGTATATCCTGTTTCTGGTACTGTTGCCCGAATATTCGTCTGACAGCGCAGGAGTCTAGGTTCAATGTATGTTCTAGAAAATCCTTTCTTGGCCTCCAAGTAATTGCGGGATTAATTCCCCTTAATTGAGATGAATTAGGCTCTTATTCCATCTTTGCCCTTGGACTTTGGATCTACCTGCAATTAAGACCAAAACACGATTAAGACGACTATTTATTCATTAAAACTGTGAGAGAATGCGACATAATAATGCAGAATTGTAGACTAATCACTGTCCAAGAGATGCAACCCCTGAGGAATCTCAGAGAGCTTAGAGGATTGCAAGGGCGACTAGCGTACATTCAAAGGTTTATCTCAAATCTCTTCGGAAGATGCCAACTCTTCACCAAATTAATGAAGAAGGGCATCTCATTCATTTGGGACGATGCTTGCCAACAAGCGTTCGAGGAAATCAAACGATACCTCACGCAACCACCCGTCCTTACAACCCTAGTTTCAGGAAAACCTTTCCTGCTATATGTTCGAGCGATGAATTATTCCTTAGGAGCGTTGCTAGCCCAGAATAATGATCAGGAACACGAGCAGGTAATCTACTATCTGAGTAGAACTATGATCGGAGCTGAATATCGGTACAGCCCGATCGAAAAAGAATGTTTGGCGTTGGTGTTCGGCATCCAGAAAATGCGACACTATTTGGTGGGCCAAACTATACATGCCATATCAAAAGTCAACCCTTTGAGGTTGCTGATTGAGGTACAACCTGCACAAAAAATACGAGATTATAGAACTTAAGAAAGAATATGTGCAAGTGCTCAATTCTTCCGCTATAGCAAGTGGCTATGCGGGTCGTGATCCACAAGGAGGGTTTTGCGATAGAAGCGTTTACAGTTTTATTGAAATCGTTATAAAAACCAAACAAGAGTTCTTCTCTGTTTTTAAGTTAAGAAAATGAAAACGAGTTAATAGTTAAAGTTAGAAGAAAGTGGTAGAATAGAAAGTGGAGAAAAATTAGAAAACGAAAGAAAGCGACAATGTACAAATGAAGTGGAAAGAAGAATGAAAACGATTTGGAAGAAGTGGTTGGTGATCTAAACTAAGAAAGAAAAGAAAAGAAGTAAAGAAAAGTGAAGAAATACTTACCGTGGTTGATTGATGACTTACCTGGAAACCTTTTGCAAGTTCTACCTTTTTACTTCGGAGGCGTTCAACGCATAGATCATAAACTCGAGCTCAGTCCCCGTGCACATTATATCGTCAAGCATATCAAGAACGAAGTGATGCGGAGCTTGAAAGAGGAGAACGTCTTCATGAACTATCACTGGCTCTCACGTAGCTTAGTTATACTTGCTTTGGAATTCACTTGTAGACTCAACAAATACAACCAAGGTAAAGTAGAAAGAGGAAGAGGAAAGCACAACAAAAGAAAAGGAAAGTAAAGAAACGAACATAAATAAAAATTTACCTTTATTGCTTGAGACAATGAAAGAAAGGAGGAGGGTACATCGGTGTCACTCTCAACATATGCCTCTCTCTCTTACTTACATGAATCATCATCTAACCTAAGCTACTTACAAGTTACATAAAAGTAAAAACTAAACTACAAAATGGAAAAACTAGTCTAAAATCCTAACTCTGCATTGGCCGTCCCTTTTGCCTTTGAGTGCAGGTATTTATAGGAGAAAATGGAGAGGGTAGAGGAGTATGAAGATAAGTAAATCTGGCAATTTTTGAACTCCCCTTATCTTCAAGCTTGATTTGAGGTGGATATTCAGTTCTGATCTGTAGTTTGTTGGTCTGTTGATTGCTGAATATCACTTATCAAATGAGAGAATTAAAAATAATGATCAACATAAGAGTTGTAGCTCTGTCAGTCTGCTTTCTGGATCATCTTGAATCATCAGAATTGAGATTCTGTAGCAAAAGTTATGATTCGAATACTAAAATATATCCAGTCAGAATCTGAATCAAACTTGCTTGATCTTTGCTTTAACCGATCGATTCTGAGAGGATTCTTCTCAACCAGTTTTCAACCTCTTGATTTTGCCCTGATTCAGTGTGTGTGAATTAATTCTGATTTAATTCAGAATTTTGGTGGACTTTGGGCTCATTTCTCTTCATCTCCTTGAAGAATGGGCCTGCAAATAAAATTAGCATTCAATTAGGACAATGCAGGCTTTTATTCTAAAATAAGTATGAAAATATGATATTTAATATGCAACATTAGCGACAATCACACCCCCATACCTATCTTTTGCTCGTCCTCGAGCAAAACAACTAAACTATACTAAGGATTATTATACCACTTTCGCAGGTCACGCGATTGCACTGAGCATGTGCAACAAGCCGTTAAACCTCTAGGTTTCCCCTAGAGGACGAGTTTTGTCTCGTGAGGGTTTTCAGCGGATTGCACCCACAAAATCCATAGAGAAAGGGAAATAAAGAGTTAGTATTTTCGAAAAGCATTTTGAAAGAGAAAAATATTTGAAATATAATTGTAAGATCTAAGCAATCTATAAGTTATAGGAAAACTGAATTTTTCATTTCTAAACTTAGTCTCTACTCAAAAATTTGTTATCAATCAAAGTAAGGAGTCAAATTGTACTTCTCATCTAGTCTATTACTTTACCCTAAGTCATATTCACCATTGTGATTGTGAAAATTTTGACTTAGGGTTCATTAACTCTAACTCTTATGCCTTATTTATTTATATATACTTTTTTTTTGGTGGTATTATTCCTTAGTTCTATTAGGCTTTCTAATCTGCACATGTAACGAGCCTCTAATCGATGACTCCCAAACCAAACGGTCTTAGGGCACCAGGTGAGAAAATACCCCCAAGGACTTAAAGACTCGAGCAAACAAGGCCACAAAACTAAGGATTTTATTATATGAGCCTCTTTTAGGCGTGAATACTTATGCTTTATTAGGCACAAATATCCAGCTTAATCAGAGGATTTTTCTTTTCAAACTTATCTAATCATCTTTCGCATTAATACTAAGGCTTGCTTAGGCCAAAGCACCTAGCTAATCAATAATTAGACTTGTTTTTTTATAAGGCATAAGAATCTTTGTTTTTGAACCCTAAGTGTGTAAGTGTATGAAGTGTGCATATTTCATCAAGGTAAAGATCAAGACCAAATTACTTTGACAAATTATCTTCCTAACTCTAAAAATCAAACAAATAATCTTATTTTGACCAAGTATAAGAAATCCTAATTTGGATTTTCCTATTCCTTAAAATTAACTTAATTTCTTACAAAAATAAGTCAAAATATTGTTTCTATTTTCAAAAAGTTTTAAAAAGTAAAGAAAAATGTTAAAATTTTTTTTAAAGAAAAAGAAAAGTTATGTTAGACCCTCCCCCACACCTATCTCATGCATTGTCCTCAATGTATGAATTAATGCATAGATGCATGAAAAAGACGACAGGGAAGGAAAGTGTTACCTTAAGGTGGTGGTTTCGGTGGTGGTCTGATTGGTCCACGAAACGCGGCCCAATCAACTTTTCTTGGGTCTCGGAGGAACCCGCCAGAAGTATCTTTAATATAACCCATTAAAAAGATGTATCCATAAAGGATCTTTATTAAATATTTAACCCCATCTAATGTCCATATTCCATAACTAATTTTGAAGTCAAATTTGTCAACCACCTCGTCCCAGAATGGAGTATGAAATGATAGAACGGTTGACTTGGACTCAGGAAGGACAGGAACTAATACCGACTCAGGAAGTTGACTTAAGTCAAGTAAAGGTTCAGGAGTCGAAATTGGTTCAAGAAGCGGGTCCAAGTCAAGAAGTTGAAACTCTAGTCCACATGTATTTTCTAACAATGGAATGTGACTTAATATGGGTGATTCCAGTTCAGGAATGATAGGTGGAGGAATCAAAACTGACTCTAAAATATTACTCAAGTTTGGTAACACAACAGGAGTCAATATTGATTCAGAAAGTTAAACTGGATCACAGATTTGAGAATCTAGGTCACATTTCTCATTGAGTTCAATATCAAAAAATTGAGAACTTGCCAATTTTTCAATAGGATCTTCAAAAGTGTATAATTGGTCAAGTTCAATATGATCCTCAAAGATGGGTGATTCAATTTCATTATGAATTGGTACAGGATCCAATATTGACTCCGGGAAAAGATCAAATTCAGGTGAAGATACCGGAGTCATAATCGAATCAGGAAGTAGAATTGAATCACTAAGTTGGGGTTCAGGATCATATTCATTTTCAAGTTCTATATCAGGAAAGGAATAACTTGTCAAACTGTCAATATCTTTTTCAAAATTTGGAGTTTGGGCAAGTTCAAGTGGTTGTTCTGAAATGGAATCTTGATTTGCAAGACTACATGACTCTTCGGCTCGGACAGAATGGTTAGTGACATCAGGACGGTGGGAACGTAGAGATTCGACCATCATATCTATGTCACTATTACGAGCGTTTTGAGCCTGAGTCATGGATTCAAGCATCTCTTCATAGGTGATATGTTCATTATTTTGATGAAAAGATAAAGAATTGTCTTGGAAGTGGTAGTGAAATTGTGAGTCCATCAGATTTTGGGATTTGTGTTTGGACTCACGCATACTCATTTCCAAAATTGACGGTTTCCTACTTTGGACGGGTGGAACTGAGTATGAATCTTGAAAATATTGTGGACTAGGTGGAGAAGGAGGACAAGGTGGTTGAAAATTATGCTCGGGGGAGGTGAATCCCCACTGACTCGGTGAAGAGTTGAAATCATTATGGAAATTATAGTTATTAGATTGGGGGTATGGGTTATATTCATTCGAATAAGACCAATCCGGCACACTAGGTTGGTTAAAGTCATGATATGCCGGGTTGGTAATATCCGAAAATGAACTTGGTGTGTAATATGGATTATTATTAAAGTTGAAAAAATTATTATTATAAGCCATATCACACAATAGAATACACACAAAAAAGAAAGAAAAGCAAACAAATAAACAAACAAGAAATAAAAAATTCTAACCTAAGTTAGGGTAGACCTAGACCTAGACGACTCCTAACTGGTTAGACTGTCCACGGGAGGTTTAATGTACACTTTGACCACAAGCTAATCAGCCAGGTCAGGGCAAGGTTGGTGGGAGATTTTCCGTCAAAAGATGTTCCTTAATTAAATAACCACCAACCTTCGGGCTTTCGGCCCTTAATCCCTTTCCTAGACACTGATTTGGCAAGAGTCAAGTTCCAACACCTTTCCCCCTTAGGATAATCTCCTAATTGAGTCCGAGATGTCCCTAGGGCCAACGTCTACTCATTTTAAGTTAGGCTTGGGTTAGTGAGTGCTTGGATTCTGATTTTTGGGCTAAGGAAGGGTGATTAAATCCCCACCTTATCTTGTTATTGGGTTGGTGCCCTTAAAATCAATTAGTGCAAGTGTACAAGATATGTAAGATTCACTCAAAGCGATATAAATTAACCAATAAGTGATTCCTATGCTAAATGCAATGCAAACGTACCTTGCTCCAGCACTCTTCAACAGTAAAAGAAATGAATTGAAAAGACATGTGCCTAAATGCAAACGTCTAATCAATATTTTTACTTTATCAACAAATGTTTTACTGTTGGTTTATTAGCAGGCTTATGTTATGGCATATAAAAGAAAATAGAGTTGCAGAAAGCTAGAATTTTGCAAAGCAAGCTGCCCTGCAAAAAGATGGTTAGTAGTGCACTCCTCCTTGCCGCGAAAACGCGGCAAAAGCCGCGAAAACGCGGCAATTCAGAGGGTCCTTGGTCTCTGTTTTTTGGAACAGAGACCCAAGACCACTTATATGTTTCTGCAATCTTAATTTCCTGCTTTGATTGCCCTGTAACCTGCAACAGAGAAGAAAATTCGTTTAGTTCTAAAAAATTTTCAATAAAAATTCAGATTTCAATAAAAATATGTTACCCTCCCCGACAACGGCGCTAAACTTTGATTGAGGTACAACCTGCACAAAAAATACGAGATTATAGAACTTAAGAAAGAATATGTGCAAGTGCTCAATTCTTCCGCTATAGCAAGTGGCTATGCGGGTCGTGATCCACAAGGAGGGTTTTGCGATAGAAGCGTTTACAGTTTTATTGAAATCGTTATAAAAACCAAACAAGAGTTCTTCTCTGTTTTTAAGTTAAGAAAATGAAAACGAGTTAATAGTTAAAGTTAGAAGAAAGTGGTAGAATAGAAAGTGGAGAAAAATTAGAAAACGAAAGAAAGCGACAATGTACAAATGAAGTGGAAAGAAGAATGAAAACGATTTGGAAGAAGTGGTTGGTGATCTAAACTAAGAAAGAAAAGAAAAGAAGTAAAGAAAAGTGAAGAAATACTTACCGTGTTGATTGATGACTTACCTGGAAACCTTTTGCAAGTTCTACCTTTTTGCTTCGGAGGCGTTCAACGCATAGATCATAAACTCGAGCTCAGTCCCCGTGCACATTATATCGTCAAGCATATCAAGAACGAAGTGATGCGGAGCTTGGAAGAGGAGAACGTCTTCATGAACTATCACTGGCTCTCACGTAGCTTAATTATACTTGCTTTGGAATTCACTTGTAGACTCAACAAATACAACCAAGGTAAAGTAGAAAGAGGAAGAGGAAAGCACAACAAAAGAAAAGGAAAGTAAAGAAACGAACATAAATAAAAATTTACCTTTATTGCTTGAGACAATGAAAGAAAGGAGGAGGGTACATCGGTGTCACTCTCAACATATGCCTCTCTCTCTTACTTACATGAATCATCATCTAACCTAAGCTACTTACAAGTTACATAAAAGTAAAAACTAAACTACAAAATGGAAAAACTAGTCTAAAATCCTAACTCTGCATTGGCCGTCCCTTTTGCCTTTGAGTGCAGGTATTTATAGGAGAAAATGGAGAGGGTAGAGGAGTATGAAGATAAGTAAAACTGATAATTTTTGAACTCCCCTTATCTTCAAGCTTGATTTGAGGTGGATATTCAGTTCTGATCTGTAGTTTGTTGGTCTGTTGATTGCTAAATATCACTTATCAAATGAGAGAATTAAAAATAATGATCAACATAAGAGTTGTAGCTCTGTCAGTCTGCTTTCTGGATCATCTTGAATCATCAGAATTGAGATTCTGTAGAAAAAGTTATGATTCAAATACTAAAATGTATCCAGTCAGAATCTGAATCAAACTTGCTTGATCTTTGCTTTAACCGATCGATTTTGAGAGGATTATTCTCAACCAGTTTTCAACCTCTTGATTTTGCCCTGATTCAGTGTGTGTGAATTAATTCTGATTTAATTCAGAATTTTGGTGGACTTTGGGCTCATTTCTCTTCATCTCCTTGAAGAATGGGCCTGCAAATAAAATTAGCATTCAATTAGGACAATGCAGGCTTTTATTCTAAAATAAGTATGAAAATATGATATTTAATATGCAACATTAGCGACTAATCAGTTGCTTATGACGAAGCCATCATCACTAAATGGTCCACTAGTGAAATGGGCCATACTGCTCTCCCAATATGAAATGCACTTTCTACCGCAAAAAGCCGTGAAGGGACAAGCGGTGGCAGATTTCCTGGCTGAACATCCAGATTCGAAACGATCGAACTTTACAACGATCTCCCAGACGAGATTGCTGATGTTTGTCTGACCCAGACATCTTTTGAAGGACAGGTGTGGTAACTCTACTTCGACGGTGCATCGAGAACAGCTCCGTGAGGGCATGTCGTAGCAGGAGTGGGGTAGTACTTGTCTCCCCACAGAACTACGTGATCCCTCATGCATTCTCATTAACTGAGCCATGTTCCAATAATGTAGCGGAATACAATACTCTCTTGATCGAAATGCAAATCGTCGATGAGATTAGCGTTAAAAATCTCAAAGCATACGGTGACTCTAAACTCATCGTTAACCAAGTTCGCGGGGAGTACGAAGTCAGACATGAAGACTTAGTACCCTATTACAACACAACTATTCACATGGCCGAGAAATTTAGAAACTTTTTCATCAATCATGTGCCTCGCCAGCAAAATACACATGCAGATGCACTAGCATTGATTGATGCTTTACCTGCGCACAAAATACGGAATTTTAGATTTAGAAATAAAGATGTGCAAGGTGCTCAATTCTTACCGCTATAGTAAGTGGCTATGCGGGTCGTGATCCACAAGGAGGGTTTGCGATGGAAGCGTTCAAGGTTCTTTATTGAAATCTTTATGAAGACAAAACGGAAGTTCTTCTTTGTTTTAAGTTAAGAAAATAAGAAAAGAGTTATGTTAAAGTTAGAAAGAAAACGGTAGAATGAGAAGGTGGAGAAAATCAGAAAACGATGAAAGCGATTATGTACAAATGAGTTGGGAAAGAAATGATGAAAGATTTGGAAGATGTGGTGATCTATACTAAAGAAATAAAAGAAAAGAAAGAAGGTTGAATAAATACTTACCTAATTTGATTGATGACTTACCTGGAAACCTTTGCATGTTCTACCTGCTTCGGAGGCGTTCAACGCATAGATCATAGGATCGAGCTCAGTCCCCGTTCGCATTATATCATCAAGTGGAGCAAGAATGAAGTGATACAGATCTTGAGGAGGAGACCGTCTTCATGAACTATCGTTGGCACTCACACAACATCGTTATACTTATGCTTCTGGATTCACTTGCAAGCTCATCAAAAACAAAAGAGGTAAAGTAGAAAGAGGAATAAGGAAACAAAAGGAAATATGAACATAAAACAAAAACATTTACCTTTATTACTTGCAGAAACAATGGAAGAAAGGAGGAGGGTACATCGGCGTCACTCTCAAATCAGCCTCTCTCTCTCTTACTTACATGAATCTTCATCTAACCTAAGCTTACATACAAATTACATAAAAAAAAAGAAAAACCTAAACTACAAAGAATGAAAACTAAGCTAAATCCTATCTCTGCATGATCATCCTATTTTCAGTGCAAATACTGGCTTTTTATAGGCAAAAACCCAACTTACAGGATCCCAGGAAGAGTGGGGGAGCAAACGCTTCCCCTAACTCCTTAACCAAGCCGCGAAAAAGCGGCATTGGCCGCGTTTCCGCGGCCAGGGTGTGGCCAGGTGGCCACACCCTGTTGGTGGGTCTCCCCGGGGTCGAGTTCTGGTTTTATCTTAGGTTGGATTTGCAGTTTAGCTCTGAGATTTTGAAGAAATGGCCGTTGATCTTTACTTCAACCGATCAATTCTGAGAGGATTCTTCTCAACCGATTTTCAACCTCTTGATTTTGTCCTGATTTACTGAGTGCGAATTAATTCTGATTTAATTCAGAATTTGGTGGGCTTTTGGGCTCATTTCTCTTCATCTCCTTAAAGAATGGGCATGCAAATAAATTAAACATTTAATTAGGACAATGCAGATTTTATTTTATAATAAGTATGGAAATATGTTACTAAATGTGCAACATTAGCGACCAATCACACCCCCATACCTATCTTTTGCTCGTCCTCGAGCAAAAACGACTAAACTATACTAAGGATTATTAGATCACTTTCGCAGGTCACGTGATTGCACTGAGCATGTGCAACAAGCCGTTAAACCTCTAGGTTTCCCCCAGAGGACGAGTTTTGTCTCGTGAGGGTTTTTAGCGGATTGCACCCACAAAATCCATAAAGAAAGAGAAATAAAGAGTTAGTATTTTTTAAAAGCATTTTGAAAGAGAAACATATTTGAAATATAGTTGTAAGATTTAAGTAATCTATAAGTTATAGGAAAACTGAATTTTTCATTCCTACACTTAGTCTCTATTCAAAAATTTGTTATCAATCAAAGTAAGGAGTCAAATTGTACTTCTCATCTAGTCTATTACTTTACCCTAAGTCATATGCACCTTGTGACTGTGAAAATTTTGACTAAGGGTTCATTAACTCTAACTCTTATGCCTTATTTATTTATATATGTATATATTTTTGGTGGTATTATTTCTTAGTTCTATTAGGCTTTCTAATCTGTCCATGTAACGAGCTTTTAATCGATGACTCCCAAACCAAACGGTCTTAGGGCACCGGGTGAGAAAACACCCCAGGGACTTAAGGACTCGAGCAAACAAGGCCACAAAACTAAGGATTTTATTATATGAACCCCTTTTAGGCGTGAATACTTATGCTTTATTAGGCACAAATACCCAGCTTAATCAGAGGATTTTATATTTTTTTCTTAAACTTATCTAATCATCTTTTGCATAAATACTAAGGCTTACTTAGGCCAAAGCACCTAGCTAATCAATAATTAGATTTGTTTATTTCTTTCTTTTTCTTTTTCTTTTTTTTTATAAGGCATAAGAATCTTTGTTTTTGAACCCTAAGTGTGTAAGTGTATGAAGTGTGCATATTTCATCAAGGTAAAGATCAAGACTAAATTACTTTGACAAATTTTCTTCCTAACCCTAAAAATCAAACAAATAATCTTATTTTGACCAAGTATAAGAAATCCTAATTTAGATTTTCCTATTCCTTAAAATTGACTTAATTTCTTACAAAAATATGTCAAAATATTTTTTCTATTTTCAAAAAGTTTTTAAAAGTAAAGAAAATGTTAAATTTTTTTATTTTTTTAATAAAAGAAAAAACTAAGTTAAAGTTATGTTAGAACCCTCCCCCACACCTATCTCATGCATTGTCCTCAATGTATGAATTAATGCATAGATGCATGAAAAAGAAGAAAGGGAAGGAAAAGGTTACCTTAAGGTGGTGGTTCTGGTGGTGGTCTGATTGGTCCACGAAATGCGGCCCAATCAACTTTTCGTTGGGTTCGGAGGGACCCACCAGAAGTTTCTCTAATATAACCTATTAAGATTGTGTATCCATGAAGGATTTTTATTAAGTATTTGACCCAATCTAATTTCCAAATTCCATAACTGATTTCAGAGTCAAATTTGTCAACCACCTCGTCCCAGAATGTAGTGTGAAAAGATAGAATGATTGACTTGGACTCAGGAAGTATAGGAACTAATACCGACTCAGGAAGGTGACTTAAGTCATAAAGGTTCAAGAGTCGAAATAGGTTCATGAAGTGGGTCCAAGTCAAGAAGTTGAAACTCAAGTCCACATTTATTTTCTAACAATGGAATGTGACTTAATATTGGTGATTCAAGTTCAAAAATGATAGGTGTGGGAATCAAAACTGACTCTAAAATATTACTCAAGTTTGGAAACAAAACAGGAGTCAATATTGATTTGGAAAGTTGAACTGGATCACAGATTTGAGAATCTAGGTCACATATCTCATTGAGTTCAATGTCAAAAAAATGAGAACTTGCCAATTTGTCAATAGGACTTTCAAAAGTGTAAAATTGGTCAAGTTCAATATGATCATCAAAAATAGGTGATTCAATTTCATGATGAATTGGCACAGGATCCAATGTTGACTCGGGTAAAAGATTGAAGTCAGGTGAAGACACTAGAGTCATTATTGAATCAGGAAGTAAAATTGAATCACTAAGTTGAGGTTCATGATCATATTCATTTTCAAGTTCGATTTCAGGCAAGGGATAACTTGCCAAACTATCAACATTATTTGGAGTTTGGGCAAGTTCAAATGACTGTTCTGAAATGGAACCTTGATTTCCAAAACTACATGACTCTTCGGCTCTAACAGAATGGTTAGTGACATCAGAACTGGTCAAACGGTGAGAACGTAGAGATTGGACCATCATATCTATGTCACGATTACGAGCGTTTTGAGCATGAGTCATGGCTTCAAGCATCTTTTCATAGTTGATAGGTTCATTGTTTGGATGAAAAGATGAAGTGTTGTCTTGGAATTGGTGGTGAAATTGTGAGTCCATCAGATTTTGGGATTTGTGTTTGGACTCACGCATACTCATTTCCAAAATTGATAGTTTTCTATTTTGGACTGGTGGATCTGAGTAGGAATCTTGAAAATATTGTGGACTAGGTGGAGAAGGAGGACAAGTTGGTTGAAAATTTGACTCGGGGTAGGTGAATCTCCACTGACTCTGTGAAGAGTTGAAATCATTCTGGAAATTATAGTTATTAGATTGGGGGCATGGGTTATATTGATTCGGATAAGACCAATCCGGTACACTAGGTTGGTAAAGTTATGATATGCCAAGTTGGTAATATCCGAAAATGAAGTCGGTGTGTAATATGAATTATTATTAAAATTGAAAAATTGTTATTATAAGCCATATCACACAATAGAATACAAAAAAGAAAGACAAACAAACAAAAAAGAAAAAATTCTAAACTAAGTTAGGGTAGACCTATGACCTAGACAACTCCTAACTGGTTAGACTGTCCACGGGAGGTATTATGCAGACTTTGACCACAAGCTAATCAGCCAGGTCAGGGCAAGATTGGTGGGAGGTTTTCCGTCAAAGACGTTCTTTAATTAAATAACCACCAACCTTCGGGCTTTCGACCCTTAATCCCTTTCCTAGACACTGATTTTGCAGGAGTCAAATTCTAACATTTTTCCCCCTTAGGATTATCTTCTAATTGAGTCCGAGATGTCCCTAGGGCCAACGTCTACTCATTTTTAGTTAAGCTAGGGTTAGTGAGTGCTTGGAATCTGATTTTTGGGCCAAGAAAGGGTGATTAAATCCCCACCTTATCTTGTTATGGGTTGGTGCCCTTAAAATTAGTTTGTGCAAGTGTACAAGATATGTAAAATAAAATTCACTCAAAGCGATAAAAATCAACCAAGTGATGAGTCCTATTCTAGATGCAATGCGAACGTACCTTTCTCCAGCACTCTTCAACAGTAAAAATAAATAAATTGAAAAGACACGTGCCTAAAATATAAATGTCTAATCAATTTTTTTTATCTTTTTCAACAAGTATTTTACTGTTAGTTTATTAGCAGGCTTTTGGTTATTGCATATAAGAAAAAACAAATTGCAGAAAACTAGAATTTTGCAAGTCAAGCAGCCTTGCAAAAAAACAACGTTAGTAGTCAACTCCTTTTTGCCACGTATCCGCGGCTTTGGCCGAGAAAATGCGGCAAATCAGAGGGCACTTGGTCTCTGCTTTCTAGAGCAGAGGCCCAAGACCACTTATATGTTACTGCAATCTTATTTTCCTGCTTTGCTTGCCCTATAACCTGCAACAAAGAACAAAATTCGTTTTAGTTCTAAAAAAATTTTCAATAAAAATAAGATTTCAATAAAAACCGTTACCCTCCCCGGCAACGGCGCCAAAATTTGATTGATGCTTTACCTGCGCACAAAATACGAAATTTTAGATTTAGAAATAAAGATGTGCAAGGTGCTCAATTCTTACCGCTATAGCAAGTGGCTATGCGGGTCGTGATCCACAAGGAGGGTTTGTGATGAAAGCGTTCAAGGTTCTTTATTGAAATCTTTATGAAGACAAAACTAAAGTTCTTCTTTGTTTTAAGTTAAGAAAATAAGAAAAGAGTTATGTTAAGTTAGAAAGAAAACGGTAGAATGAGAAGGTGGAGAAAATCAGAAAACGATGAAAGCGATTATTTACAAATGAGTTAGAAAAGAAATGATGAAAGATTTGGAAGATGTGGTGATCTATACTAAAGAAATAAAAGAAAAGAAAGAAGGTTGAAGAAATACTTACCTAATTTGATTGATGACTTACCTGGAAACCTTTGCATGTTCTACCTTGCTTCGGAGGCGTTCAACACATAGATCATAGGATCGAGCTCAGTCCCCGTTCGCATTATATCATCAAGCAGAGCAAGAATGAAATGATACGGATCTTGAGGAGGAGACCGTCTTCATGAACTATCGTTAGCACTCACACAACATCGTTATCTTATGCTTCTGGATTCACTTGCAAGCTCATCAAAAACAAAAGAGGTAAAGTAGAAAGAGGAATAAGGAAACAAAAGAAATATGAACATAAAACAAAAACATTTACCTTTATTACTTGCAGAAACAATGAAAGAAAGGAGGAGGGTACATCGGTGTCACTCTCAACATCAGCCTCTCTCTCTTACTTACATGAATCTTCATCTAACCTAAGCTTACATACAAATTACATAAAAGAAAAGAAAAACCTAAACTACAAAGAATGAAAACTAGGCTAAATCCTATCTCTACATGATCGTCCCATTTTCAGTGCAAATACTGGCTTTTTATAGGCAAAAACCCAACCTACAGGATCCCGAGAAGAGTGGGGGAGCAAACGCTCCCCCTAACTCCTTAACCAAGCCGCGGAAACGCAGCATTGGTCGCGTTTCCGCGGCCAGGGTGTGGCCAGGTGGCCACACCCTGTTGGGGGTCTCCCCGGGGTCGAGTTCTGGTTTTATCTTGGGTTGGATTTGCAGTTTAGCTCCAAGATTTTGAAGAAATGGCCGTTGATCTTTGCTTCAACCGATCGATTCTGAGAGGATTCTTCTCAACCGGTTTTCAACCTCTTGATTTTGCCCTGATTTATTGAGTGCGAATTAATTCTGATTTAATTCAGAATTTGGTAGGCTTTTGGGCTCATTTCTCTTCATCTCCTTAAGGAATGGGCCTGCAAATAAATTAAACATTTAATTAGGACAATGCAGATTTTATTCTATAATAAGTATGAAAATATGATACTAAATGTGCAACATTAGCGACCAATCAAGCATCTCTCGCTGCTTCTTTAGCTCTTCAGCTGGAGTAGTAGAGAAAATACTTGTGTATAGCCATGACTTGTATTGCCCAAGAATCCCTTTTGAAGACCATCAAATGCCGATAGGAGATTGTCAAGCCAAAAAACTCTTGAGACTTCAGCAGGTCCAGAGCCCAGAGATTGGTGATTCCGTACATCGACTATGCACTGTACGACATTTTTCCTCATGATCCCAAAGAGGCGGTTGCCATTAGAAGGAAAGCCCCCAAATTCTACTATAATGCGATCACGCGAACGATGTATCGCCGATCGCATGATGGGATCCTCCTCTCCTGTCTGTCACGAAAGGAGGTACATGAAGTACTCAAAGGAGCACATAACGGCTTATGTGGAGCTCATCAGCCTGATCCAAAGCTTGGAGATTGACTCAAAAGATTAGGATATTATTGGCCTAAGATGATCCCAGATGCCATCACTTACGCTAAACGATGTCACGCCTGTCAGGTCCATGGTAACTTCATTCATCAAGCACTAGGATATCTTCGCTCTACAACCTCAACCTGACCATTTGAGATGTGGAAAATGGACGTGGTTGGCCCTATCAGCCCACCTTCATCCAAAGGACATCGGTTCATCTTAGTTATAACTGATTACTTCTCTAAATGGGCTGAAGCTATTCCCTTGAGGGAGGTAAAAACATCTGACATGGTTAAATTCGTTAAACATCACGTTATTTACCGCTTTGGTTTACCACGATGGATTGTTCATGATAATGGGCCTTAGTTCGTTAGGTTCTGCAATAAGTTCAGGATTTAAAGCGTGTTTTTAATGGCATATTATCCTGCCGCTAACGGCCTCGCAAAAGCTTTCAATAAGTGATTGGTAGTGAAAAATGCATTTTTATCATAACATTTACCATCACATTTTCATATTTATTCATTTAATTCTGCACATTTATTAATATTTTGTGATTTATTGTGTGCAGGCCTCGAGTTCTTATTTTTATAAGAAATAAAGCCTAATGAAGCCCAAAAGCCCATATTTGAAGCCCAAGAGTCAAAATGCAAATATCAATTGTCAAAGTGCAATTATGCAAGGGCTAAAGTTGCAATTATTAAAGATGAGGGAAGGATAGAATTCTACCCAACCCTAAACTCTTGCAGGATGAGGATAAAAGCCAAAGAGAGTGCAAAGATAAAAATTCAAAGAATTCGGATTCAGACTGTACACGTTTTAGTGTTTAAATCATAAATTTTGCTACAGTTATGCAAATCTGATAATTCAAGATGCTCCAGAAAGAAGACTTGAAGACCTACAACTGTTATGTTGATCAAACTTTCCAATTCAATCCGTAGATAAGCTGATTTCGGCGATCAACATGATAAGAAGTTGCAGGACAGATTTGAATTTCTGGAGATAAGATCTTTTTGGGAGAGTTGTACGAGGACTCTACATCTTCCAACACCTATAAATATCCCTGCAGATGCAACACAGAGAGTACACAGTCCAGAGAAGAGCCAAGGGCCAAAGTTAGGGTTTTTAGGTTTTCTTTCCACCTTTGTATATTTTTTATTTTCTTTTGTAAAAGCTGAGAGGAGATGATGTATTCATGGAGGAAGGGATCTGCTTGTACTGATGATGACAGTCGGTGTAAGTGTTATTTTTCCACCATTGTTTAATAATCGAATAAAGGCTTGTTTTATTTTATTCTTGTATTATTCTAGTTTTAATCTTGTATCTACTTTCTTCTATTTGTTCTCTAATGTCTTGCCCACCATGAGATCCAACTGCTTCGAGAATACCTAGCCGAAGAAGGAACCTTGACGGCCCAATGGCGATGAACAGGTCTTCATAGCTTGTTTTTCATTTCGTAGAGTAGATTAAGAAGGCGGACGATCCCATAAGCCGTGCTTGTACGCCTTCGAAGAAAAGGAAAATCATCGCAACGGTTCAAACGGCAAGTAGACTAAAGAGATAAGTTTTCTTTCCTTTTCTTTATTTTTCTTTTTTTTTGTAGATTAAATACAACTCATCTCCATATTCTTTCTACCACCCATTGTAAATACCACTTCCTTTCTAACTTAACAAATAAAAATAAAAACTTTAGAGAAACTTGCTTAACGCTTCCATCGCAGTCCCTCCCTGAGGATCACGACCCGCATAGCCCTGCTACCGCGGATTAGAACTGAGACTTGCACATCTATTCTTAAAACTAACATATAATATTTTGTGTGCAGGAAAAATCAGTCAACAAAATTGGCGCCGTTGCCGGGGAGGGACGGTAAGTTTATCTCTAAAACAAAAATTTAATTTTTAACTAATTCTTTATTCTTTTCTGTTTGCAGGTTTGGAGAACAGGAAACAGAAACATAGCAGCAGCAGTGGACATATTGCTATTCTGTGCCTCTGCCCTCGAAGGCAGAGCACCAGAACCCACTGTTTTGCCGCGGATCCGCGGCCAGAGCCGCGGAAACGCGGCAACAGTGGTGAATTACTGATCCAAATTTTTGCAGGGTGCTTCAAGTTAAAAATTCTGCTTTCTGCTCTGTTCTGATTTGTTCTGTGATATACCTGTAAATTGCTAATAATTCAACAGTAAATTATTGGTTGTTAAAAATAAAATTTGATTAGACGTTTGCATATTAGGCACGTGTCTTTTCAATTATTTTTATTTACTGTTGAAGAGTGCTGGAGACGCAAGGTACGTACGCATTGCATGTAGAATAGGATTCATCTCTTGGTTGATCTTCTGCTTTGAGTGATTCTTATCTATTTATCTTGTACACTTGCACTAATTCATCTTAAGGGCATAACCCATTAACAAGATAAGGTGGGGATTTCATCACCCTTCCTTAGCCCAAAAATCATATCCCGAGCACTCACTAACCCAAGCCTAACTTAAAAATTAGTAGACGTTGGCCCTAGGGACATCTCGGACTCAATAGGAGATTATCCTAAGGGGGAACAGTGCTGGAAGTTGACTCTTGCCAAATCAGTGTCTAGGAAAGGGATTAAGGGCCGAAAGCCCAAAGATTGGTGGTTATTTAATTAAGGAACGTCTTTGACGGAAAACCTCCCACCACTCTTGCCCTGACCTGGCTGATTAACTCGTGGTCAAAGTCTGCACCCGACCGCCCGTGGACAGTCTAACCAGTTAGGAGTCGTCTAGGTCATAGGTCTACCCTAACTTAGGATAGAATTTTTTTTTCTTTTTGTTTGTTTATTTGTTTGTTGTGTTTGTGTTGGTGTGATATGGCATATAAGAATAATTCCAATTTTAATCCATATTACACCCCTAACTATTATTCGGATATTACCAACCCGGCATACCCTAACTTTGACCAATCTAGTGTGCCGGAATGGTCTTATCCGAATGAGTATAACCCACACCCCCCATCTTATGACTATAATTTCCATAATAATTTCAACTCGTCACAGAGTTCATGGGGTTTCGAGTCCCCCGAGTCTAATTCTCAACCAATTGTCCTCCATATCCATCTAGTCCACATTCTTCCCAAGATTCATACTCAGATCCACCCATTCAGAATAGAAAACCATCTATCGGGGAAATGATGAGTATGCACGAGTCCAAGCAACAACCACCATCAATCTTAGACATGATGATGCGTGAGTCCACCGATTCACAACTTCATCACGATCTCACTTCCTCTTTCCAATCCAATTCCAAAAGAGGCTTGAAGCCATGACTCAGGCTAGATTAGCTCGCGAGCATGATTTAGATATGATGGTTCAATCTTTGCGTTCTTACAGTTCGGCAAATTCTGATATCGCTGACCACTCTCTTAGAGCCGACGAACCAAGTTGCTTTGGACAACAAGATTCTATTTCAGTACCATCATGTGAACTTGCCGAAACTTCAAAATCTGATAACTTGGCAAGTTTTTCCTTTCATGAATTAGAACTTGAACATGAATATGATCATGATCCCCAACTTGATGATTCAGTTTTATTTCCTGATTCAATAATGACGTCTCCACCTGATTTCACTTTTCCCGAGTCAACATTGGATCCTCTTCCAATTCATCATGAAATTGAATCACCCATTTTAGAAGATCATATTAAACTTGACCTAGATTCTCACAATCTCTTTACTTCTGAAACTGATTGTACAATTCTGACGGAAGATGTTGACCTTAGTTTTGAAGAATTGTATGGCGATGAGCTAGAATTCCTTAATATTGGAAGTAAAGAGATATCACCCATATTAGGTCACATTTCATTGTGGGAAGAAGATTGTGGACTTGAGTTTCAATTTCTTGACATGGACCCACTTCTTGAACCTAGCCCGACTCCTGAGCCCTTACTTGATTTGAGCATCTTCCTTGAGTCGGTATTCGTTCCCGTACCTATAATGTCCAAGTCAATAATTCCATCTTTTCATACTTCATTTTGGGACAAGGAGGTTGAGACAATTAACTCTGAAATTTATTATGAAATTTGGAAATTTGATGGGGTGGAAATTCTAAAAAATGATTATACATATATTTTAGTGGGTTATGTAAGGAAAGTTTCTGGCGGGTTCCACCAAATTATCTGTTATCTTGATTGGGCCGCATTTCGTGGACCAATTAGACCACCTCCGGAACCACCACCCTAAGGTAATTTTCTGCCTTCCCTTGTTCTATTTCATGCATATATGCATTCATTCATACATTGAGGACAATGCATGAGATAAGTGTGGGGGTGGGCTTTACTAACATACTAACATAGGTAGAAACTAACAAAAAATTTGTTAAAAAAAAAAAAATTTTAAAAAAAAATTTAAAAAAAAATGTTATAAAAAGGAAATATTTTGACTTATTTTTTGAAAGAAATTTAAGTTAGTTTTAAGGATTAGGAAAATCATGATTAGGATTTCTAAAAACTTGGTCAAAATAAATAAATTGTTTAAATTTTAGGTATAGGAGGAGAAATTGAATAAATAATTAGTCTTGATTTTTACCTTAATGAAATGTGCATACCAAATGCATATCTAGGATTCTAAGACAAAGACCTTGTGCCTCATTAAAAAAAAAAAAAAAAAGAAAAAAAATCACCAATTAAGCTGATACATGTGCCTCAAGAAGCATAAGTATTCATGCCTAAAGGTGAGTAAATAAAATAAAGTCCTTAGTTTTGGGGCCTAGTTCACTTGAATTTGAGTCCGCGGGGTGTTTTCTCACCTGGTGCCCTAAAGCCAACCGGTTTGGGAGTCATCGACTTTAAGTTCGTTACATGGGTGGATTAGAAATCCTAAGAAGACTAAGAAATATAATATATGTATTAACACATCTAATAATCAATTAGTTAGGTATGAGGGCCTCAAGAAGCCTTGATGCTTACACGAAAGAAAATTAGATGCGTTATACATATTAAAAAAAAGAAAAAAAAAAAAAAAATATATATAAAGAGGCATGAGAGTCCAAGTTAAGGAATTCCTAGTAAAACATAAGGATGCATATGATTTTTGGTAACGAAAGAGACTATATTAGAAATTCAATTTTAATTCTTACCTAAAATGGAAAACAATTAACTTTATTAAGACTAAGTTTAAAGAATGAATAAAAATGAGGATCCTAAAACTTATAGACTACTTAGTCTCTTCAATAATAATTCAAATATTTTCCTTTTTATGGATTTTGTGGGTGTAATCCACTGAAAACCCTCACGAGACAACACTCGTCCTCTAGGGTAACCTAGAGGTTTAACGGCTTGTTGCACGTGCTAAGTGCAACCGTGATTCCTACGAAAGTGAGTTAGGTTAGATTAACTTTTCTTTTCTTTTTCTTTTTCTTTGTTTTTACTCGAGGACGAGCAAAAAGATAAGTGGGGGGTGTGATTGGTAGTGAAAAATGCATTTTTATCATAACATTTACCATCACATTTTCATATTTATTCATTTAATTCTGCATATTTATTAATATTTTGTGATTTATTGTGTGCAGGCCTCGAGTTCTTATTTTTATAAGAAATAAAGCCTAATGAAGCCCAAAAGCCCATATTTGAAGCCCAAGAGTCAAAATGCAAATATCAATTGTCAAAGTGCAATTATGCAAGGGCTAAAGTTGCAATTATTAAAGATGAGGGAAGGATAGAATTCTACCCAACCCTAAACTCTTGCAGGATGAGGATAAAAGCCAAAGAGAGTGCAAAGATAAAAATTCAAAGAATTCGGATTCAGACTGTACACATTTTAGTTTTTATATCATAACTTTGCTACAGTTATGCAAATCCGATAATTGAAGATGCTTCAGAAAGAAGACTTGAAGACCTACAACTCTTATGTTGATCAAACTTTCCAATTCAATCCGTAGATAAGCTGATTTCGGCGATCAACATGATAAGAAGTTGCAGGACAGATTTGAATTTCTGGAGATAAGATCTTTTTGGGAGAGTTGTACTAGGACTCTACATCTTCCAACACCTATAAATATCCCTGCAGATACAACACAGAGAGTACACAGTCCAGAGAAGAGCCAAGGGCCAAAGTTAGGGTTTTAGGTTTTCTTTCCACCTTTGTATATTTTTTATTTTCTTTTTGTAAAAGCTGAGAGGAGATGATGTATTCATGGAGGAAGGGATCTGCTTGTACTGATGATGACAGTCGGTGTAAGTGTTATTTTTCCACCATTGTTTAATAATCGAATAAAGGCTTGTTTTATTTTATTCTTGTATTATTCTAGTTTTAATCTTGTATCTACTTTCTTCTATTTGTTCTCTAATGTCTTGCCCACCATGAGATCCAACTGCTTCGAGAATACCTAGCCGAAGAAGGAACCTTGACGGCCCAATGGCGATGAACAGGTCTTCATAGCTTGTTTTTCATTTCGTAGAGTAGATTAAGAAGGCGGACGATCCCATAAGCCGTGCTTGTACGCCTTCGAAGAAAAGGAAAATCATCGCAACGGTTCAAACGGCAAGCAGACTAAAGAGATAAGTTTTCTTTCCTTTTCTTTTATTTTCTTTTTTTGTAGATTAAATACAACTCATCTCCATATTCTTTTCTACCACCCATTGTAAATACCACTTCCTTTCTAACTTAACAAATAAAAATAAAAACTTTAGAGAAACTTGCTTAACGCTTCCATCGCAGTCCCTCCCTGAGGATCACGACCCGCATAGCCCTGCTACCGCGGATTAGAACTGAGACTTGCACATCTATTCTTAAAACTAACATATAATATTTTGTGTGCAGGAAAATCAGTCAACAATAAGACTATTGAAAAACTTCTCAAGAAATTCGTTTCAAAAAGCCAACGTGACTGGGACGATAATTTAGGTGAATGCTTATAGGCTTATCGCACGACGGTTCGAACCCTAACAAAAGCTACACCATTCGCCTTGGTATATGGATGCAAAGCTGTACTCCCATTAGAAATCTAAATCCCATCTCTACGCGTCGCCTTGATGGCAGAGATGACAAATGAGGAGAAGCATCGACTGTGACTCCAAGAGTTGGAGGCTTTGGATGATAAACGCCTCCAAGCTCAATAGCAAATAGAGCTCTATCAAGCTCGAATTACAGAGCCTTCATAAGAAAGTCAAGGAGCGAACTTTCAAGAAAGGCGACCTTATCTTAGCTGTCAGAAGACCTATGGTGATGACGCATAAGTCCAAAGAAAAATTTCAGCCCAAATAGGAAGGACCATTTGTAGTTGAGTCGGTCAACTCAAATGGAGCATATCGCCTTATAACCCCAGACGGTGATACGCTCATGATGCCAATTAACGGTAAATTCTTGAAGAAATACTATCCTTGATAGCATTCTTCTCCTGATCAGGTTAATACTACACATTTGATCAGAACACCAAAGAAAAGCTTCTTTCCTTCACTGGACCACGTCACAATCGATCAGTGTCAAACCAACCGAGCGCTGGTTACATCATGATGCATGATGTAAAACATTGAAGAAGAAACAAAGTGCAAGACTTCAGTTTTAGCCTTGTTGCTCTTCTCTAGCGTATCTATGGACATCCGACGCCTCCAATGGCTAATGATAGAGAAAAATGTTGGCTTTTAAGTTCAACATAAGTCTTCGACAACTCATCATGCTGAGGGAAATAGCATGGCTAGTCCAACTGAAATGGTAGTTGGTAAAGGCACACCAAATCCGTTGATAGATGAGGGTTTGCTAAAAATCCTAAGGGACTTGGTCCCGTCCTCTCCTCCAAAATCTCCTACCAATTCTCACCCACAGAATGGTAGGGCCACAAAAATACCTGTGTTCATCTCCCTAATGAAATGAACTGAGACCTGTCATGTTAGCAATACACCTCTGACAAACCAGATTTTCTAATTCCTAGTGGATTCAGTCAAGTTAATATTAACCTCTGACAAACCATATTTTCCAATCCCTAGTGGATTTAGTCAAGTTAATATTAAACCTCTGACAACAAAACTAATTAAAAATTCTCGCTGTTATATTAATATTACACCTCTAACAGCGAATTTTCCTTGTCCCTAGGAAATCAATGATTGTCACGTTAATATTAAACCTCTGACAGTTCATTTTTCTTTCCACCCAAATTGTCCTACCAATTCTCTTCCATAGAGTGGTAGGTCTATAAATGCAATTATTGATATGTTAACACTACACCTCTAACAATACTCCCCACGAGTACAAACTTCACTTGTTTCTCCTCTACATGGAGTCGTAAGTCTTCAAAATAGCTCCTATTGCAAACCAATTCTTGTCAAGTTAATATTACACCTCTAACAAATTACTGATAAGTTTAACACTATACCTCTAACAGTGATTAAGTTGCTGCCAAGTTCAATATTAAATCTCTGACAGTCACTTTTTCTCAGGCTTCCACATCGAATCTGAGATGAGCGATGCAAAGTTTAATATCACACCTCTAGTGTCCAGTTAATTGCTAAGTTTAAAAATACACCTATGACAATGACTTTCCCTCGAACTTTCCTATCGAAGTCGAAATGACCAATACCAAGTTCAAAATTACACCCCTAGCATTACCTTCACTGTCAAGTTTAACATTACACCTATGACAGTGATATTTTCAGTCTTCCCAAATGAAGCTGAAATTCCCGTTGAGCCAAGTTAATATCACACCTCTAGCTTACATTTCTGTCAAGTTAATATCACACCGCTGATAGTAATCTTAAATTTCTGAAATGGAATTTTTTCCAACTTTGACTTGTTAAGTTAATTATCGCATTTCTAGTAAGTCAAGAGTTCCTACTTCTATGTGTCTGATTTTCAATGCAAAAATAGAATTCAAGACATATCAGAAGACAAGAAAAAGTGTCACCTTTATTGATATTCAAACATATGAAAGTGATACAAGATGCTCTCTTATACAATAAGATTGAGTGTTACAATAAGGAGTATAAATATGTCTCTCTCTCTCTCTCAGCGAAAGGTTGCACTCACTCAAGATATCTACACTGCTCCAAATACAAGATGTTTGGAAGAGCGCTGAAGAAAGACCCCTTTCTTCCTCCATTGGATCATGTCGCAGTTGATCAGTGTTGAGATGACCGAGTGCTGATTACATCATGATGCATGATGTAAACATTGAAGAAGCTCATCGCTAACTAAGAACAATGGTGTTTCTCGAGGTGGAAATGCAGAGGAACATTCTGATTCCACCCGACCAATTGGTGTGAGCAGTAATCCTTCGCTTAATGAGCATCTCCACCACTAGAAAGTCATCTAATGAGCATGGATTTTTCGCCGATGTCACTTCTGAGGGTAAGATTGCCGAAGGGAGGATCCGAGACCTTATTGGTGACGTCCTCTTTTCCCGTGACCTGGAAGAAGACCATACCCACCACCATACCCACTATGACCATAACAAACCCGGGACATTGCCGGTGCGTCATGTTCAATAAGGCCTTGACGGGTATCATTAACCACGCGAAGCCTGCCTGCCCATGAACAGGAGCTTTGATTCTCCGAGTGCTCGCCAATCGAACAAGCTGGCCGATCGAAATATTCTCCCAAGAGCCCAGCAAAGATGCAGAAGACTGACTGAAGCTGCCAAGACCTGCATGCAGCAAAAAATCAAAAAGTTAAAATTCTGTTAAGGCAGGAACAGAAAAGCTGATGGGCAGACGCAATTGAAGTTGTGAACTTCAGACGCGGAGTCGACCAGTATAGATCTGAACGCGGTCTGGTGTTAGACCTGCGTCCAAGATATAAGACGCGAGGTAGCCCAGGCGTAGAGTTCGCCACAACCACGTTTGAGATATAGGGGTTGCCACAGCCAAGTCTAGAGGTCCTAAAAGAATTAGAATTCTTTAAGTCAAGAACCTCAAACGCGAGCTTCATGTACACAGCTCGCATTTCAAGATCCAAGTACAGAGTTTGTCACACTCGCGTTCAAAGGACTTATGACTTAGAATTAAAAGTCAGTCAGCTCGGCTTCATCAAGAAGTCTGAAAGAGGCGACTGCCGAACACGGGCGCATCAATCAAATTTTAAGAGAAGATCAAGAGATCAAATTTCTTCAATGGACAAGAAAACAAAAACTCAGTAGGACTGAATATTTCATGGCAACAAATGATTCCTACCTAGGGAAGAATTCTCTAGAAGTTGAACTTTATTCATCAAGGCACAACCGTAAAAGCACTTAAAATGATGCTTTTTGATCTTAAAATCACTTGACAGTGTAATCTTCGAAGAAGATTGAAGAAAAGCCTGGAAGCTTTAAGTTCTTACTGTTCATTGGAACACATCTCCTTGAAGAGAAGATAGACAAATCAAGATGAAGACCTTCAGAGCGCATGCTCTCAAATGAAAACAGTCTAAGTGTTGGACTGTTAAGGGGGTGAGTCCAATTTATAGGCAAGCCATAAGGCCTAATTAATTGCATAAAAATCAAAGCCATCGGCCTTAAATACCTGCACGAGTGTCAAGTCTAATAAGGAGCTGACGCATGGATTGCCACTTTAGGAAACATCGAAGACACAAGTCCCCAATCGTCAACGCTGACCTGGCATTAAAAGATCCAATAAGATCTTTAATATGGATTGCATGTGATGCCTTGGAAGCTGCATCCTGGAGTTCGCGTCAGTTACAAGAAATAAAAGCTGCGTCCCAAAGTCTACGTTCTTATACGGATTTAAAGGCTGCGTTCTTTATTAAAGAACCACAGCCGCGTCTCCCTATCAAGAGTCACGTCATCTCAGTGATCCAAAAGCGCGTCTCTTCACTAAACCAGGACCTTGCTCCATAACAATTCAGAGTTATTTCCTGAAATACGCGTTCATTCATAAGACTTGAGGGCTGCATCCTGAAGTCCGCATTCTAATAGACTCAAGGGCCGCGTCCATGGATCCGCATCCTTTCATAAACCTAAAAGGCCGCGTCCCCTTTATTAAAGAACGCAAATTCACGTCTCAGAATCACACCTCTCTTAAGCCAGAGTCGCGTCCTTGCCAAACAACTAAGGTTTGCGTATCTTTCTTGATGAGCATGAACTGCGTCTCTATTAATAAGAGTCGCGTTTCACATATCCGCATCCCCATTACAATGAGAGTCGCGTCCCGCTCAAGAACTCAGTGCAGCCTGAGTTTATTATTCATGGTCGTACCCTATCAAAACGACTAAGGACTGCATTTTCACAAACAGTTAAGGAGTACAACTATGAAAATTAAGTTCATCCAGGCAGCAAAAGAGTCTTAAGGATAAAGATGAGACAAAATTTGAGAACTTTTATTATTTGACTCAAAATTATAAAAGTAACACAAACACTCTTATTCGACAAATGGAGTGTTACAAAAAAAAAAGGGACGATACAAAAGGAGAAGAAGGCTAATAATCCTGCTTCGTCAAAGAACAGATTTTTTCCCGAGGTGATGTATCTCGTGCTGATGTTCCCTTTCAGCCTCCACCAAAGCTTGAACCTGCAACTCTTCCTCGGACAAAAATCTCCTGGTAACTAGTTGTGCCTGAAGAGACTCCAAGCTGGAGTAATGAGCAGTAAGGTTTTCTTGAACCTGCGTCCTGGCAGTTTCTACCTCTTCTAGCCTTCTTCTAGCAACAACAAGGTTCTACTCATTGGCCTCAATCAAGGCTTGCGCCCTGGCAATAGTAATCCGAGCGGTGGTGATAGCTTGCTCTGCACTCTGGATGATGATTTCAGATTCCTTTGAATAACCAATCAGCCTTTGGTAATCGGCTTGAAGTGCTGGAGATGGCAAGCTTTTTCAGCCATTTGCTCCTCTATCTCTTTTCGCTCGTATTCTTGCGCGGCGAGGAGCTTATACAGTGTCGACCGAACATCGTCCATTGAGCTAGCATTCTCTAGGGTCTTTAGCCCCTTCAGGCAGCTTCCCAGCTGTTCGACCAGCACCAGATACGCCATAGCTTGCGAAGGGCTTCTAGTGTGACTGATGTTCTCGATCTGATTCTTAAGAAGTATCCGGGCAAACTCAAAGGAACTGCCCCCGGAAAGGACCAAGTCGATACAAGACTTCATGGAAGCAAAAATTTGTCATTCCATTTGACGTGCTAATTCTTTCATGATGTCAGTAGCTGGAGACAACCTTGCTGATGCACTCCTAGACCCTCTTTTCATGACAGAACGAGAGACAGGAACCAATTCAACTTGTGCAAGGGTAAGGTCGACAATAGGTTCGTCCGACACTGAGGTCGTCGCAAATACCTCCGGGACGGTTATTGGTGTAGCAGCTTCCACTGCAACAGAAGCAACAGCAAACTCTACGGCACTGGATTCCCCGGCCGAAGTTTAAACTATGCTATCTTCTGTGCCGATACCGGCCGCAGGATCCTCCACTTGAGCTATCCAAGTGCTCTCTGCAAACCACAACATTAAATGTAAGTGATAACAATGAAAAGGAGAGTATCCAACACGTCAGTATTCTCCTACCACGTTAAGGATCTGAAGATGGCAGATCCCTGGATAAGCCACTTAGGGATGAGGGCTCCCCGACCTCGGCAGTTGCACCCTCATGAGACATCCCGGTAGCGGGAGCTTCAAGGCCCTCCTGCTGAGCTAGCTCCTGGATCATCTCCTCAATATGAGAAGAAGTTGTGGCTTCACTACCGACAGCAAGCCCTGTAGAAGAAAGTCAAAAGAAAATGTTAGAACTCATTCCTAACTTGATGGAGAACAAATTCAGAAGGACAAAAGAAATACCTTCAGTAGCGGCAATCTCTCCTATCGGCGAAACCATCGCAGGGACGTACCCCTGTATCTCTTCCTCTGAGATATGCGAGAATTTGCTTGTGTCAGGAAGAGCGGGTTCATCGCCAAAATCGACTTCCTCACCAGAATAATAGCCATGTTCTTCGGACGAGGAAGACGACAACTTAACACAAGAGGTCTCAGCATCGAAGCTTTACCACTAAGTACCCCAGGAGTAGGGCTGGGTTCGATAACCCGCGAGGTGGACATCAATACACTGGAAGACCTAGGCTGCTGCACCTCCACCCTTCTCCCATGAGCTGAAGAAGGTCCAGGCTGAGCTAAGACTCCCGGAATCTCAACATCATCCTTCCTCACCAAGTCAACTTCAGGTCGCTCGACCTCCTCATCCATGACAGGTTCACCCGCGAGCTCTCCCTCCTCTGGAATCACGGGACCCCTACTACGCAGACCTCGGGAGCGAAGGACGGGGACCTCTTCCTCCTTTTCTTCTTCCTCTCTATGCTCCTCAATACCAGGAGGAACTACTTCGGGTATCGAAGCTTCAGCCTCAGATTTCCTCCTGGCCTTCTTCGGGATAGGCTCACCCTTGGAAGTAGAGCCACAGAAATGTTTGGCCACGGCTTGCCGACGCTTTTTAGAGGGTTGCCCCATAGGTGCTACTGTCCTTGGCTCCATCCATGCTTCCCCTCCTGTTTCCCTCTCGGCTTCCTGATACTCGTTCATACCTCGCACACGTTTGTTGGACTCCAACTTAGCTTTGTAAGATGCCTTGATGCTCTTAATGCAAGAGGTATTTATTCCAAAATCAGGCATCCTACTAGCAAGGAAGTACCACGTGTAGAAATCGAGGCTGGTATGACAATTGGTCGTCTTGTGAGGCAGGCTGAAAACAGCTCTTGTCCCTCCAGCTACACTGTAATGCCACCCCCGAGCACCTTCAAACAAGTTTTCACTGAAGCAGAGGCCAGCGTTAGGGTTGCCGACATATAATTGATCATAGCCGAACTGCCGAGCAAAACAACTAGGCACGTAAGGCTCGATTGTACATGAGTCACCTTGCCGGAAGATCAGGTATCCAGGCTGAATATTGATCAGCCACCAGAAGACTCCTGATGGCAGCCTTGTGAAGTCATCTGGTCCCGCAAGGTCGGCAAACTTATCCCCGTAGGATGCACTGGAAATCTAGGGGAAGCAACGGTCGAGCTGGTAATTCAAACTGCTCAGAATGGAATTCCGAACAAAGAACATGTAGTAATAAGACCAGCTCGAATTCTCTAGCCTCTACACGAAGGGAACGAAGCCTTCGGAGGAAGTCACCACCGTCATCAATGAGGGGCAGCGCATAACGTACCAGGCCATCAGGTACGATAGGGAAGCTCAATCCTGGGGTTAGGGGTCTTCACTTCCGGCCTTCCTTCTGAATCTACCACTGCCCTGCCCTGGAGTTTACAATGAACTCCACTTGGCACAGGCTTTTGACCAGAGCCTGTAATCCACTCTGAATTTTGGCTACCATCGCTGGAAAGAGAGCGATAGACTTCTCGTAGGCAAGCAAGACTGCCGGGTACACCGCATCGGCAACGATTTCTTCATGTGGCAGCGTTGGCACCACACAACGCTTCAGTCATAGCATGAGGAAGCCCGCCAATAGAGCCCGGTCAGAAATGAGAATTCAGGCCTGGTGATGAAAACTTTCAAAAACCATATCAGGTTTGAAAGTGTCCTCGTTCGACTCGGTGATGTAGGAGCTTGTAGAGACATTAATCCTCTCAGCAATTTCCTCGTCAGTGCAAGGGGACAGACTAGTCACTTGGCTATCTTTTTCATTTATACTATTGAACAGATAGCTCGCCCAAGACATCTGCTTAACATTCCTGTTCCTCCAGGAGGATATCTGCCTGCAGATGTAGAAATGGCACAACACTTTCCAGTATGTCTCGTACACCTGAGGGTCCCTTTTTCTCAAGAGGTGAAGCTCCTCAGAAGTCAGAACGTATTCTTCATAAAGGGCATCTCCCATAACTAGCCCGATACTTCATATAGCTTATAAAGAGCGAGCCCCATCTCTCCGATTGGGGTAAAAAATGTGCCTGTCAGAGGATTATAATGTTCTAAGACACATAAAAATTGTGAGAACTCTGCGGGGGGCCATACTGCACGGCCCTAACCGCATGGTATAACCCCACCTGTTTCAGCAGAGCCCCGAGCTCGACAAGAACAAATCTAAGCATTCTACCCCATCATAACTTGTCGGTAGAATGGACCCACCCGAGCGGACGAAAGTCGACAGGAAAATCACCCCTAACTTTCAAGAACTGTTTGATGAAGGTGGCGGCAAGCTGAGGGGTTTCTCTTTTTGGATACTCAGGCCTGACTAAGCTAGAAAATAAACCGAATACATCTTTCCCATGGCCAGTAGGGTATGCTTCTTTGGCACCTAATCTGCTGAGAGACACGCTGGAGACAAACCGAAAAAAATCCCACTCCATCGTGTGATGAACAGACATGTGCTGAAGATAGGACAAGGGATACATCCTCTCCATGTTGAGAAGGAAGAACCTCCTGTCCCCTATCTGGCGGAACCACTTATAATCTCCATCATACAAGATCCTATCATCTTCTTCAATGGCATCACCAAAAAAGAAGGCAGGCTTACTTAGCGGAGTATGGGAATCCGACTTGAACAGCCCATCGGAGATAATCTCTCGAAGGGTCACCATACTGGCCTTGGTGATCCTCTCCTTCTGCGCCTTTGACTTACCAGTAGTCACAGGAGCAGTCTTCTGAAGCGCGAAAGTCAGATTACGATCAGCGCTACCTACGTGCCCAAAGTGGCACTTCTTGGACAGGGGGCTAGAAGAGTATCGCACTGCAAAGAAGACAACATTTAGTCAGAAATCTGAAAGAAAATGGCTAGATGTTTGAAATTTAAACGCAGGAATGAATCCAGACGCGAAAATCAGCAAAATCCGCGTCTAGACTCAAAAATACGAGGCCTGCATGAAGCCCGCATTTCAACCTCCCAAACTTAAAAAAAAAATTCTGACTATTGAGTTCAAAACGCAAGGCTCAACGAGCCGCACGTTCAACAAACAGATATAGACTCAAGTTGATGAAGCGAAGGCGCGGAGGTCGTCAAACCCGTGTCTTGCCTACCAATTCAAGAGCGCGTCTGAAAATCAAACACGGGCATGAGCCTCGCGTTGGCGGTTGACATTCAAAAGAGACTTACGAGTTAAGAGAACTCTTTAAGCCTCTTTAATGATGAAAACCAGTTCATATGCCATTTTATTACCTAAATTGGAGCCTCCTGCATGGAAGAACCGCCCATTTGAATCTCTGGAGCGATAGCGCTCGAGGACGAGGAAGCAGGTTTGGTCTTCGGTGCCATTTTGACCGAGAAATCGGTGTTGAAGACGATGAAAATGGAAAAAAAGCTTTAAGTTTTTCTTAACCCTCGATACAAAGCTCAGCGAAGAAGAAGAAGAGTTTAATGATGACTCTTGAAAGACTGTTGTCTTTTATAGGCACAGTGATTCGCAGAGATACGCGGCGCATGTCTCAAGGTCTAATCCTCGCCCGACGCGTGGCGTGCGTCTTAAATGGACATGAATTTTGCGTGTCAAAGGAAAGATGTCCCCTCAACTCCGCAGGACACGTGGCAACGCACCCAGAACGCAGGACTCGTGTTTAACAAAGCCGCGTCTCTCCATAGGTCGCGTCTCTTCAGTAAGGCCAAAGCTGCATCTAATCAACAGAATAGAGTTACATCGTAACTTCAAAGATCGCGTGCCTCCAGAGGTCGCGTTTCTTCAGTAAGGCCAAAGCTGCGTCTAATCAACAAAATAGAGCTACGTCTTCACTTCAAAGATCGCGTCCCTCCAGAGGTCGCGTTTCTTCAGCAAATTAACAGACATGTCCCCACTTCGAATGAGGACTGCGTCTCTAGAGCAACTTGACCCCTGCGTCAACAAGACTTGCATTCAGTCTTTGCTTTCGTAATCAGTTCAACAGTATACTTGCACAAGCAGACGACTGTTTACCCCTAGGTTCAACTGTACACCAACAATCAACTCAGAACATCGAGGAGGTCTTGAATGCGTATCTAGACAATCACGATGGTTTTCTCTGGTGGCTTCAAAGAGTTTTAAGTACACTCACGATGATCACATTCCAGACAGAATCAAGCTCAGAGCATCTCAAATGATTGTCAGTCCAATCATGAGAAGCATGAACTCAACCAAAGTCCAAAGTATTTCTAAATCCGTCCCAGTCAATCGCGGAATATCAAAAACTTTGGAGGGAGTTCTGTAGACTGTCCAAAAATCATGGAGGATAAGTCATCAAAAAACAAAGATGCAAGGCTAACCATAGCCACACGCGCTGCACCAAGACGCTAAGGTTGAAACTCGCGTCTTAACATTACCACAAGAACCGAGACACAGAGCTTGAAGGCCGTGTCTCAGCATCACGACAGTATCTAGATGTGAGAGTTAAAAATTGCATCTCTGCTTCAATGCAATGGCCAAGACGCAGACCTCGAAACTTGCATCCATGCAATACCACAGACGCAGAGCCAAAAGCTCATGAAACTTGACGCAAAATTTGAAGCTCGCTGTTCTCAAGCATCACCTCAACGGCAAAATGCGAGGTCCAAAGCCCACGTCTCGGTTATAATTGTCCTCATTACTGTGTCAATTACTGCCCATGTAATGAGGGAGTTAACCCCTATTATGGAGTATTTTTAGGGGAAGTTTTACCCCGAAACCCCTATAAATACTTCAGTTTGCTACTGAAGAGGGGTCAGAGATTTTTGGTTGCAAATCCTGGAGAAATTAGAATATCTAGCTAAGGAATATAAAAGAGTTTGACTCTTCTAATAGCTTGCTGAGTACAAGTTTTGTTTTACCTCAAGTCTTTTTGAGATTTTATTGGACAGGAGCTGTGCTACTCCGCCCATAATCCGAAGAGAAGATTTCCCAGAAGATAGTGACGTTCACCCGGTCAACGAAAAATAAGATTCACTTTACATCACCACATCAAGAACCCGGTATTAAATAAATGGGAGATTTGAGCTTGAATATCTTCCCTCTCTTGTAATCGGATTATTGATCCGTTGTAATTTTCTTTACAATCAAATAAAGAATTTACACACGCCTTCAATTTTCCCACTAAACAATGATCTTGTGCTTAATTAGTTTCAGATAATTGATCAAGATCTTAGTTGGTATTTGGCTTCAACAAAGGAGTTTTGGAGCTAACACATGTTGATTCAAGAGCTCACGCATCAAGATCGCATCTAGCACTCGGTTGGAGTCAAGCTCTTCGGATCGTTTTTGGACCGAGTCGGCTTGGAGACAAGAAGACCTCAGTTTGTTTAGTTTAAAATTGTGTTTAGATCTTGTGTAAAGGTAAATAGTATTGATATGCTCAAGTTCACACACACACACACAAGTTTAAAGTTTATTGGTTTTGATTTTCGGTTTAATCAGTTTTTAGATTTCATATCAAAAACATAGATATATATCTTATACGTATATTGAATTCTATCCATATACAATATACTTCAAATTTGTTTCAATATCTTGTTTTTGTATCCATATGAGTTTTGGAGAAAACGATTTTTCATTTCAAAAATCTAAGTTGGAAAATACAGATTTTGTATTTAAGAGGAATTTCAATATCACAAAATTGATTCAAATAGTTCATAATATGTGTTGAATTTTAGTCACACATATTTGTATTTAAAAGATCTTATAAGAACTTATTTTTGTGAAATTTATGTAATTTATGGGATTTTATAGAAGTTAAAATACCCAAGTTTTAATCCCTATAATTGCTTGACCTGGCCTACTACCGGTCGACCAGACGGTGTCGACCGAGACAGAAGTCAGTCGACCGCTCCGGTCGACCGGACGGTGTCGACCGAGACAGAAGTCAGTCGACCGCTCCGGTCGACCGATGTGCATAAACATTCACAACTATTTGGCTTGAGGGCCAGTCGATCGGGCAGTCGGCCGTCCAGAGACCTTTGCTCTGTGGATCGGCCCCGATCGACCGGGCGGTCGACCGGGCAGAGAGCTTTGCTCTCTGGATCCAGCCTCGGTCGACCGATGGCACAACGATCAGAAATTCGACCGTTTGTCGGTCGACCGAGCGGTCGACCGATAGCAGCCTCAGCTGCTGATTGGCCTGCAACGACTAGTTTTTTGAGGGGTTATAAATAGTTCCCCTCTTGAGTTGTTTTGAGAAAGTTTTTAGAAAGCAATTTTTTTCATCTTTACAAGTTTTTAATAGCAAGTTTTTAAAAGAGTTTTTGTGCTAAAAGTTTTATCGTTTAATTGTTCTTAAAGTGTTGGAAAATCAAAGAAAAGGAGAGTCTTTGGGAAGGTGTTTTGATCTTCATTTCTATTTCATTCTTGAGTTTTTTCTAAGTATTTTTCTTTGTGATTGATTTTTGAAATACTTTATTTTCTCACACTTGAGCTATCATATCTATCCTATCTATAGGATCTTGTTTTTGGTGAGAAAATTGGTTTGTGATTTGTTAAGACCATCAAGTATTGTAATCCTCTTTGCTTCGTATTATTCCTCTTGTGTAGAGGTGATAGTGGAGGAGTTTGAGTTTGTTGGTATCCCTCTAAGTGTAAAGGTTATTGTGGTTGGTTTGACTTTGTGCCTATTCCTCTAGTGAGAGGTGATTGTGTTGGCTTTGTACCTATCCCTCTATTGAGAGGTTGATCTTGTGTGGCTTAGTGCCTTGCCTCTTGTGTAGAGGTTGTTGTTGTTTGAGAGAGGAGTTGTGTCTTCCAAGTTTGTATTACCCAAATCCTCAGTGGAGCTTCCCTGTGTGGACTTATTAGTGGAAATCCTTCTGTGTGAAGGCGGAAACGTAGAGCTGTGTGCTCGAACCTCGAAACATATCTTTGTGTTTGCGTTTGATCCACTATCTCTTATCTCTCTCTTTTATATCTTGCATTGCATCATATTGTTCATATCATACTTATATGCTTGGTATTGTTTGTGTGTGCCCATACCAGTGTTGAACCAAGAGAGCTTTACATAGCACCTCAACTCTTATTTAGAGGAATCTAGAGGAGTTAGTCCAGAGCTCTTCACCGGGAATTCGGTTACACTCTTTGGTTACACTAAGTATGTTGCAATTAGTTTTTAATTCCACATCATTTGTCATTAGATTAGCCATACACCTATTCACCCCCCTCTAGGTGTATTTTCAAGTGGTATCAGAGCCTACGCTCCTGATATTAGGTTTAACCATCTAGGAGTGAGATCTTGGTTAGCTAATATATATTTGCATTTGCATATATATAGTTTATACCCTCATGGACTTCATGACCCCTCTTATGTTTGATGTTTCTAACATCGATGTATGGAAGCTTAAGATGAGTATGTACCTAAAAATTCTTGGAATGCATGTTTACCTTTCTACTACCAAGAAATCTCTTCTTGATAATAACAAGCATATAGAGGCCAATGCACAAGCCTTAGAGGCACTTAGATGCACTCTTAGCAAAGAACATCTATCTATTGTTTCTCATTGTGATTCCGCTTTTGCAGTGTGGAACACTTTGACCTCTCCCGCGCTACAAACGAAAAAATATGTGGAGGAGGAATCTAGTGGAGATGAGTCCGACCATCTTGCTACATGGTCCAAGAGAATGACTCCCTTAAGGTAAACTCAGACACCCATCTAGATGATTGTGCTAGTTCTTCAGGTGATGATTATTTTGATGCTGATGCATTAAATGAAGAACTATTTATTGTTTGTGAAAACTTGTTAGAAAATATAAAGTTTTGAAAAAGAAAAACTTTAAATTAAAAGAAGAAAATAAAAATTTATTTTCAAAACTTGATTGGTTTTGCAAGAGAGGGATGAGATTTCAAGTGAAAGGGATTCCTTGAAAATCCAACTTGACCTTGCTTTAAAAGAAAATGAAATTTTGAAAAATAAAAATAATTGTTGGATGATGTTTTGAAGAAAAATGAAGTTTTGTCTTCAAAATTGGTATTATTTTAAAAGAAAATGATTCTTTAAAAAACAAAATAATTTATATTTCAAAAGAAGTAGATTTGGTTTCTAAGAAAAATATTTCTTTGAAAAATATATTGATTCACATGTTTGTCATGCTACTATAGATTCATCCTCTATTAACAAACATGTTTCATGCTCCACTTCTTCTTCTAATATTAGAAATGATATATGTATGTTAAAGAAAAGTATTGATTGTTTGGGCTCCACTTTGAGCCAATGTGCCATGAACCACACACGGTTGGAATCCATGTTTCACAGAAAACATGCTCCTCATATGCATGCACACAAACCACGACATACACATGCTTCTCATGCTCATACACATGATACCATGTACGCTTGATTAGTCTCTAATTTTGCATAATTTTTATCACATTCTCATATTTATTTAATAATAAATTCTGCTAATAAAACCTTGCTTTCTTGATTCTAGGTCCATGGTGTGCAATGAAGAAGAAGACCCTAAATCACCAATTAATTGAAGATTAAAAGCCTATTAAAGATAGCCATTGACCTAGAGAACTGATTCTGTAAAAATCAGGGGCTGGAAAGACGAAACCGGGCTCAGGAACTGACAGGGGACAGACAAGACTGCGCGCGGCTCGAAACGCCGCGCGCGCGACCACTTGATGGCCGCGGAAACGCGGCTTTGGCCGCGTTTCCGCGACCGTACGGTCCCGGCACGCGCGGTTTGTCCCCTGGCCCCCCTCTTCCCTGGTGGCTATAAATACCCCCCATGGGGTTCCAGAGCAAGAGATATACAGAGTTTAGGGTAGTTTTTCATTCCATTTTGTAGTTTAGTTTAGGTTAGGTTAGTTCTTCTTCTCTCTCTTTGTATTTTCCATTTTGTAGATCTTGTATTAGGGAGAGAGAGTTGTTCATGCTTGAAATGCAAGAGTGCTTGTAATAGAAGGTGACAATCTATGAAAGGTGCTCTCTTTACCTCTCTATGTTTTCTTCTCTCTAATCTCTTTTACATGTGTAGCTAGTATTTTCTCTCATGGCAACTAACTACTAACCACAATTAGTCTAACTACTTATTTGATAATCCACATGAATCTAATAGCCTCGATTTGGCCTTGCTCTTGCAAGAGCCATTGATGGCTCATGATGATGGATCTAACTCTAACTTCCTAACCACTAACAAGCTAACATTATTTTATTTCATGCTTACTCTTATCGGGTTTGATGATTTAAGTGCAGCTTGCACTTGTTGTGTTGAGTTGGGTTGTGATGAGTTACATATGGGTCATGCTTTGAATCGCTCTTGAACCAAGGACTAGTGATGGCCAATGATACATGGGAGGCAACTATCACTAAGAGGTTAGCGTGTTGGTGGAGTCATTAGTAGTTAGTAGCCATGGGTTTTCTTTCTCTTTCACTTTGTTTTAGAAATACAATAAAAACCACAAATACATTCTTTTCAATGTTTCCCACTTCTTTGTATTTCACCGTACCTCTCTTTTCATTCTTTACTTTCTTTTCTTTTGATTCTTTAAAACTTTGAAGAACTTTTAACATACACGTGAATCAACCGGTAAAGCTTCTGTCGCCTCCCATCCTTGTGGATTCGACTCATTTTAGCCTCTATGCTATAACGGAAGTATCGAGGAAGCCAAAGCACACACACTTTAAACATCCATTTCAAAACATACACTTTTTGTGTGCGGTTTCCCCCGATCAAATTTGGTGCCGTTGCCGGGGATGGGAACGGTTTGATTTCACGTTCTTGTTAACCTTTCTTCTTTGTTTTTAGTGTGCAGGTTAAAGTTTTAGCATTGCAGAAGTCCACACTTGCTCAAGTGTGGTCGGGTAATTCTTGTATATTCTTATTTTCTGCTGCTAATTTTTTATAACACCTGTACACTGTAAATAATTTTAAGAACTAAAATACGGAAAATTGGATGCTTTAAAACGGTTTAGACATTTGCATCTAGGCACGTGTCAATTTTCATTCCAATATACTGTATTTTGTTCTTATATTGTTGTGATATTGATAGGAGGTGTGCATATTGCATAGCATATAGTTAGGACAAACACTTCAGTGATTTACTCGCTTTTTTGTGTTCATCTTATCTATATTGCACACTTGTACAAATTAAACTTAAGGGCAAAACCCAATACAACATAAGGTGGGGAAGTTATTACCCTCCCTTAACCCAAAATCACCTCCCCACTCACACAACCCAAGCCTTAATAAAAATTGCAAAATTTGATCGGGGGAAAACCGCACACAAAAAGTGTATGTTTTGAAATGGATGTTTAAAATGTGTGTGCTTTGGCTTCCTCGATACTTCCGTTATAGCATAGAGGCTAAAACGAGTCGAATCCACAAGGATGGGAGGCGATAGAAGTATTACCGGTTGATTCACGTGTATGTTAAAAGTTCTTCAAAGTTTTAAAGAATCAAAAGAAAACAAAGCAAAGAATGAAAAGAGAGGTACGGTGAAATACAAAGAAGTGGGAAACATTGAAAAGAATGTATTTGTGGTTTTTGTTGTATTTCTAAAACAAAGTGAAAGAGAAGAAAACCCATGGCTACTAACTACTAATGACTCCACCAACACGCTAACCTCTTAATGATAGTTGCCTCACATGTATCATTGGCCATCACTAGTCCTTGGTTCAAGAGCGATTCAAAGCATGACCCATATGTAACTCATCACAACCCAACTCAACACAACAAGTGCAAGCTACACTTAAATCATCAAAACCCGATAAGAGTAAGCATGAAATAAAGTAATGTTAGCTTAGTGGTTAGGAAGTTAGAGTTAGATCCATCATCATGAGCCATCAATGGCTCTTGCAAGAGCAAGGCCAAATCGAGGCTATTAGATTCATGTGGATTATCAAATAAGAAGTTAGACTAGTTGGTGGTTAGTAGTTAGTTGCCATGAGAGAAAATACTAGCTACACATGTAAAAGAGATTAGAGAGAAGAAAAACATAGAGAGGTAAAGAGAGCACCTTTCATAGATTGTCACCTTCTATTACAAGCACTCTTGCATTCCAAGCATGAACCACTCTCTCTCCCTAATACAAGATCTACAAAATGAAAAATACAAAGAGGGAGAAGAAGAACTAACCTAACCTAAACTAAACTACAAAATGGAATGAAAAGCTATCCTAAACTCTGTATATCTCTTGCTCTGGAACCCCATGGGGGTATTTATAGCCACCAGGGAAGAGGGGGACCAGGGGACAAACCGCGAGTGCCGCGACCGGCATTTCGAGCCGCGCGCAGTCTTGTCTGTCCTCTGTCAGTTCCTGAGCCCGGTTTCGTCTTTCCAACCCCTGGTTTTTACAGAATCAGCTCTCTAGGTCAATGGCTATCTTTAATAGGCTTTTAATCTTCAATTAATTGGTGATTTAGGGTCTTCTTCTTCATTGCACACCATGGACCTAGAATCAAGAAAGCAAGTTTTATTAGCAGAATTTATTATTAAATAAATATGAGAATGTGATAAAATTATGCAAAATTAGAGACTAATCAATGCTCATGTGTACACATGCACACATTGTGGACGTAAGGGCCACCTTACAAAATTTTGTTATGATAGACAAAATACTTCAAAATTTGCAAATAAATTTGTTTGGTTAGAAAAGGTGCTAACCCCCATGGACCTAATAGAGTATGGGTACCAAAAGCCACCCCTATTATATTTGATGTAGGTGTAGACTCTCACTTGACATGAGGGCATTGGTACCTTGATGGTGGATGATTTTGTGCTTGATGGACATTACTTTGGATGCATCACCTTCAAGAAAGTTTGCTGGGAGGACCATCATGGTTTGGGGATTTAGAGATTAGCCCTAATAATTTTGGTAACTATCTCTAACTCCTTGTTTTTATTTACATGCTCTTATTGATGATTTTAGCATGTTTTGGTGTTTCATGATTATTATGTTAAGTGTCATGATAATTAGACTTGTGATATACCTAGAAAGTCTTTTGAGGTACACCCATATTCATGTGAACTAACATCTTTTTGTGTTCTCATTATAGTTTAGCTATTGTGTATATCATAGCTCTAAAATATGTGCATTTACATAATGATCATATTGGTTTATGTTTTGGTTTTGCACTTCATGTTTTGATTACTTATTTAGATGTAATTCTCATTAAAACTTGTGTATATACTTGTACCACTAGTGAGCCACAAATTGATTATTATACGTCTATGCTTTATTGCTCATTTGTACCCATTAGATGTACTAGTATAGCCTAATTTTGATGATTCTTGCATTTTAACTTGTATTCTCTATTTTTATTTATGTTGTTCATGATCATGTGTTTAGCTTCATGTATATGTTAATTTTGTTTAAAACTTTAGATATACATGTTTACCCTTGAGTCACTTGCTTTCCATGCAAATTATTTTATAGACTCATTTATGTTTGGGATATGTATATATACCTTTAGTTTTAGACAAAACATACATATGTCTTAGAGTTAGTATTATTTTGATGAAAATTAAATTTTGATGATTTTCATGTTTTTGAGAAGGAATTCATATGAGCTTCATTGCATATTTTCATGATTATGCTTTTCACACGATTCTTGTACACTCACATTATTTGTGTTTACTCATTACTTTATTTTATGAGTACTTTGTTGAGCTTTATATATCTTGAGTGTCAATTTTGTGTAAATTGCATACTTCATGAAATATATGATTTGGTTTCATATTTTGAAAAATCTTTAACTAGTTATTTCAAATTATCTTAAACTAGTTCATATTCTTCATTTGGTAGAGTTTTCAAATATGTTAAAATCATTTTCAAATCCTATTTCTGAAAACCCCTACCTTCCAAGGGCGGTTGGATGGGCGACCATGCCTAGTATGCTCTTATTGAAAATCTATTTAAACATGTGCATGAATAGGGTGGTAGGTATGAGTTATACACTTGATTCTCATTATATTTTCAATTGATATCACAATTGATATTTTTATATTTGTATACTCATATTTGTGTTTTCTATATATGTATGCTTCAAACTTCAAATAGTATCAATTTTAATTGGTATATTTATTTTCATATATATATATATATATATATATATATATATATATATATATATATATATATATATATATATATATATGACTTGATTGTGCTTACAATCTTTACATCGTAAAGCACAAATTATGTTTATGCTAAATTTTTATTTAGTCCTTAATGTCACTTATTTTTCAATTGGTATTTTATACAAGCTATACATTATTTTTATTAGCATTTCATAAAGGGGGAGAAATATTCGTGTTTTATCTTTCAATCGATTTTATTTTCAATTGATATTTTACTCCCACTCTTTATGATAAATTTTTGGGTAAACACTAAAATCAATAATCTTAATTGGTATCAATAATCTTAAGTGTCAAAATTGGTATATGCTAACATTTTCAATATTAGTATCAATAATCATAAATTGGTATTATTCTCAATTTGGTATCTTTATTGCAAAATGATTTGTATTTACCAAAAAGTTGGTTTGTTTTTTCAATTGGTATCATGTTTCCATTTTAAATTGGTATCTATATTGAAATGAGTTGTGTTTACCTAAAAGTTTGGTTTCTACTTTCAATTGGTATCAAAATTTACAATATATATTTTAATTGGTATCAAAAACATACAATGTTTCATTTTCTATTGGTATCAAAAATTTTACAAGATATTTTCAATTGGTATTTTTTGGTATCTTAAAATTTTTTGTTTATTTTCAATTGGTATCATAAATTGGTATCATAATGTTTTGATATATACCTTTATCATAAATTGGTATATTTTTCAATTGTATTATAATGTTTTGATATCTATTGCTTATATGCAAGGGAAGCTTAACATCTTCTCTATATATAGATTCATGTTGAGTGTATCTCATACTGAGGAGCTTGACCTCTCTTCTCTATGTCTTACACGTGTGTAGAGAGAGCTTCACATCTCCTTTTATACATTATATAATATGCTTTATGTGGTTAGGGTCTATGTTGGCGTAGAGGCCCTTCACTCCAGTTTTGATGATGATTAACTCATGTAGTTATAGTTTTTACTAATAATCTTGTGATATTTAGTTTCTGATATTTGATCAAGATATTAGTAGGTGATTAGCTTCAACAAAGGTATTTTGAAGCTTTCACATGGTGATTTAAGAGCTCGAGCATCAAGTTCACATCTAACACTCGTTTGGAGTCAAGCTCGGTGAATCGCGTTTGGATCGAGTCGGCTTGAAGACAAGAAGACTTCGGTTTGTGTTTAGTTTAAGATTGTTTAGATCTTGTGTAAAGATTAGATAGTGTGATATGCTCAAGTTCACAACACACACACAACTTTCATGTTTTGGTATTGGTTTTCAATTTTACCGATCTTGATTTTCATGTATAGATAGGATCAAAACAAGTTTACATGGTTTAATGTATATTAGATTTGATCTATATACATCTATACTTCATATACTTAGAAAAACTTATTTTGATAAGCCTATTCATGTGTTTGGAGTTTTGTATTTAAACAAAACTTATTTTTAGATTTAAAGTCAAAATCATTGATATAAATCTTTATATGCATATTAGATTCTATCCATATATGATATGCTTCAAAGTTGTTTAAATATCATGTTTTTGTTGGCCCAAAGGCCTTCCACCCTAGTTTTGATGATGATTAACTCATGTAGTTATGTTTACTAATAATCTTGAGTTTCTAGTCTCAGATCATATAATAAGATATTAGTTGGTGATTGCTTCAAAAAGAGGAGTTTGGAAGCCTTCACTTGGTGATTCCCGAGCCCGAGCGTCAAGATCATTCATAGCCATGCTCGTTGGATCACGGAGTTTGGACCGAGTCGACTTGAAGATGGAAGATCGTCAAGAAGACTTAGGTATCCATAGTTTAGTGTGTTTAGATCCATTTGTAAAGATAAGAATAGTTGATATGCTCAAGTGCACAACACACACAAGTTTTATGTTTTGGATTTGGTTTTCATGAATAGTAGATCAAAACAAGTTTAAATGGTTTTTATGTATACTAGATATGTTCAATATACATACATGCTTCATATCTTATACAAACTTATTTTGATATGTCTATTCATGTGTTTTAGGAAAAATCAGATTTCCTATTGAAAAATACAAGTTTTGGTTTTTGGTAAAAATGATAAGACACAAAAATAGTTTGAATTGCTTGATATTTGAGTTGAAACTTTTATCACATGTTTATATATCAATGCAAAATGTTAAAACTATTTTTGGAGATTTTTTACAAGATATAAAAGAATTTTCAAAATATTTTTAACCCCAGTTTCTGACCCAGGACAGTGGCTGACAGGCCAGGTCGGTCGACCGCAGGTCGACCGAACCAAGGGCCGGTCGACCCAGCGGTCGACCGACGTGCACAGCCTTGTGCACGTCTGCCAGACACATGGGCCGGTCGACCGGGCGGCCGACCGGACCAGAGAGCTTTGCTCTTTGTATCTGGGCGGTCGGCCGGTCGGCCGACCGGAGCAGAGAAGTCTGCTCTCTGTATCTGGGCGGCCGGCCGGTCGGTCGACGGGTTTGCCCAACGGTCATATTTTAGACCTTTGGCGGTCGACCGGGCGGTCAACCACAAGTCTGTTAGGCTGCCAGATCAGCCTAACGGCTAGTTTTCTGTTGGGGCTATAAATACCCCATTTCTTCATGGTTTTAACTAAGATTTTCTGAGCTAATTTTCCCCCACTCTCTGGTTTTAAAAAGAAGTTTTTAAAAGAGTTTAAAGAGCAAAAAGATTCATCTTGTTTGTTTTTAAGTGTTTTGTTATTTTCAAAGAAAATAGGTTTTTGGGAATTGGTTTCTTGTTCTTCAATTCTATATCAATTTGGTATTTTTTCAAGAGTTTTTCTTTGATCAAAACACTTAGTTTTTCCACACTTGAGCTATCACCTATCCTAATCTATTAAGATCTTGTTTTGTGGAAAAGAGAGATTGTTTGTGGTTGAAAGAAACCACTTGTTGTAAAACCCTTACTTTGATTGGGTTGCTCCCTCTTTGGTAGAGGTTGAGATTGTGGTTTACTCCCTCTAGTGAGAGGTGGAGTTGGTTGTTGTTTGCTCCCTCTAGTGAGAGGTGGAGTTGGTGTTTGTAACCCTCTTCGGTAGAGGTGTTGGTTGTTGTTTGGCTACGGGCCTACCCCTCGTTGTGAGGCGGTGTTTGAGAGAGGAGTTCGGTACTCCTAGTGTTGTAACAAATCCTCCTCGGTGGAGGTTCCCTCGGTGGGAGTATAGTGGATTAGAAATCCTTCTCGGTGAAGGCGCGGACGTAGAGCTAGGGGCTCGAACCTCGAACATATCATTGTGTTTACGTTTGATCCACTTGTCTCTAAACTCTCTCTCTCTTATTTGTGTTGTGCATAGCATCATTCATATTGTCATATCATATTGCTTGTGTTGTGCCTTGCATATATTCATATTGCTTATTCATTATATGCTTGGATTGCTTGTGTGTGTGCCTCACTTGAACTTAACCACAAGAGCTTCATATAGCACCTCAACCCATATCTAGGGGAATCAAGAGGAGTTAGTCCAAAGCCCTTCACGGGGAATTCGGCTACACTTGTTGGTTGTATTAAGTGTGTTGCAAAATAGTTTTTAAGCTTCCGCATTTAGCGCATTTAGTTTACTAGATTACCATATCACCTATTCACCCCCCTCTAGGTGTTTTTCAATTGGTATCAGAGCCTACACTCCTGATACTTAGGCTTAACATCCTAGGAGTGAGATCCTTGTTTACTTATCTACATTTGCATTTGCACATTTGTTTGCTTGCACACATTTTAGTTTGCACTCATGGATAGCCCTCCTATGTTTGATATTTCTAGACTTGAGATTTGGAAGGTTATGATGAGTTGCTATTTGAAGACCCTAGGTTTGCATGTATTTCTTGCCGCTACCAAGAAATGCTATCTTGGTAACCGCATTCATATAGAGGCCAATGCACAAGCCCTTGAGGCCATTAGAAGCACGCTTTCAAAGAATATCTTATGCTTGTTTCTAACATTGATTCCGCCTTTGCAGTGTGGAATATTTTGACAACCACTACCACCTCCAAGCTTCAATTGCCAATCCAACCGGAGGAGTCTAGTGGAGAATCCGATTCTCATTGCAATATGATCCAAGGGAATGACTCCCTTGAGGTACAATCGGAACTTCAACTAGATAGTGATAATGCTAGTTCTTCATGTAATGATTTTGTTGATCCACATGCTTTGAATGAAGAACTATCAATAGTTTGTGAAAAATTAATAGAAAAATATAATTTGTTGAAAAAGAAGACTTGTGTTTTAAATAAAGAAAAAGAGAAATTGTCTTCTAAGCTTGACAAGGTTTTGCAAGAGAAGGTTGCGGTCTATAATGAAAGGGATTCAATGAGATCTCAATTAGAACTTGCACTAAAAGAAAATAAATTTTTAAAATCTAAAAATGATTGTGAATCAATTTTGAAGAAAAATGAAAATTTGTCTTCAAGAGTTGACTTTGTTTTAAAAGAGAATGTTGCTTTGAAAAATAAAATTATTTCTATTTCAAATAATTTAGATGTTTGTTTAAAGAAAAATATTGCTTTACAAAATAAGATTGATGCTCATGTTTGCCATGCTAGGGTAGTTTCACCTAGATCACCCTTTGCGTGTTCCACCTCTTCTTTAATTGAAAAAGATATATCCATGCTTAAGAAGAGTGTAGATTGTTTGGCTCCACTTTGAGCCAATGTGTAGTGGGTCATACACGTTTGGAAACCTTGTTTCGAAAGAAACAAGTTCCATCTATTCATGCACACCCTACACGGCATACACATGCTCCTCACGGACACCATCACACTATGTATGCTCATGTGTACACATGTACACATTGTGGACGTAAGGGCCACCTTGCTAAATTTTACTATGATCGTATACATGTTGAGAATTTAGCAAATAATTTTGTTTGGGTTAGAAATGGTACTAACCCCCATGGACCCAAAAGATTATGGGTACCAAAGACTACCCCTCTTATGTTTGATGTAGATGTGGGCTCTCACATGACGTGAGAGTAGCCGTACCTTGGAGTGGATGCGTTCCGAGCTTCATGGAAATCATTTGGATGCATCACTTTCAAGGGATGTTTGGTGGAGAGGACCACCATATTTTGGAGATAAGGAGAGTTGCCTTCTTGGTTTTGGTAACGATTCCTAACTCCTAATTATTGTTTACATGCTTTCATATTCATTTGTTTTATAGCATGTTTTAATGTTTATCGATCATTATGAAAATGCCATGTTGATTAGATTAGTGTAATACATGTTAGTTGTTTGAGACACCCATGTTTAATATGGACTTATACTTTTGTATTCTCACCTTATTTGAACTAATATGTATGACCTAGATCTAATGCACATGCATATACATAGTGATCATATGAAGTTTATGATTTGAATTTCATATTTCCTTTGATGTTTATGAATTATTGTGAAAATACCATGACTATTAAATCCTTGACATACATGAATAGCAATTTGAGACACCCATGTTTAAAATGGATTCTTATTTTGTGTTCTCGTATTTGATAAAGCTATCATGTTTATCATAGGTTTAATAACATGTGAATTTTCTTAATAATTATGTTTAAGATTTATCATGATGACTTTTATCATGTTTTGATGCTTCATGACTTGAATATTTGTTTAGATGTTAGTTTTCATTAAGACTAGGATATATACTTGTGCATATAGTGGGTCACAAATAAATCTATATATGTTTGTACTTGAATGCTTATTTGTTCCCATTAGATGTGCCAGTATAGTCTAGTTTTGATGATTCATGCATTTTAAACTTGTATTCCTATTTTTGGATTTATTTTATGTGTATGAGTTTTCATTTCATGTATATGTGTATTTTTGCCAAACTTTAAGATATACATGTATACCCCTTGAGTCATTTGCTTTTCATGCAAATCTTTATTTATGGACTCAATTGTGTTTAGGGATATGTATGTATACTTCTTGTGTTGACAAATCATACATATACCTTGAAATAAAATCTGTTTTTAGTTATTCATGTTTTTATGATTTCATGTTTAAACTTCATGTATATGTCTGTTTTATCCAAACTATTGTTTATACATATACATCTTTTTGAGCCACGTGCCTTCATGCATATATCTTTGTGGACTCATTATGTTTTGGATATGTATGTATACTTTAGTTTGTATTAGACATACATATGCCTTGAAGATTAAGTAGTTTTAATGTTTTTCATGTTTTCTTGTTTAAAGGAATAATTGAACTTAATTGAATATTTTCATGATTATGATCTACACATTTTATTTATACACTCATATTTATATTTTGCTCATGTTTTGTTTTCATGAGTCATATTTATGCCTAATTGAATTAGAGTGTTGATTATCATGTGGATTTCATGTTTTATGAAAAACTATTTTGTGTTATTCCTTACTTGAAGGATTTCGTACTAGTTAACAAAATTTTACATTTTAACTAGTTCGTATTCTTCGTTGTGTTATGAGGTATACACTTGCTATTGTTGTTATTTCAATTGGTATCATTGAACTCTTTTCAATTGGTATCAACTTGATCCTCTTGTATACTCATAATTGTTTATTGTGTATGTATGTTATCAATTGGTATCATCTATTGGTGATTGGTACTCATTCTATTTCATACACATATACATGTTTTATTTGTGCTATTATATTTCTATATCTTGAGCACAAAACTTGTTTATGCTAGAGCTTGAGTTTTAACTTTATTTCAATTGATTTAATTTTCAATTGGTATCTTAATTCAAGCCTATGCATGTGTTTAGTTTGATTTCATAAAGGGGGAGAAAATTTGATTTTGTCTTTCAATTGGTATTTGATTTCCACTCCCTTACTTTATGATAGAAAATAATAGTTTCTAATTGATATCATTTGCTTTTGATGAATAATTTCAATTGGTATCTTATGCCTTTATGAAAAATATTTACTATTGGTATCAAGATGTTTTAATAAAAATTTTAAATTTTTTGATTTAAATTGCTCATATGCGTATAGATTCATGTTGTGTGTATCCTATATTGAGGAGCTTGACAACTATTCTTTATGAGATGCACGTGGGTAGGAGGAGCTTCACATCTCCTTTTATGCATTACATATTTTGTGTTATGTGAATTAGGGCGTGTCTTCCTTTCTTCATGTAATTCATATATGTAGGGAAGTTAACTTAGCGTCTTCGTCTTCATGAATGTGTATCGCATATATCATTTAATGATCAATGTTTAAATTCTATTGGTATCAATATGCACTTCATTGTCACATATTTTTAATTGGTATCATGTTTGCTTGATTGAACCCCTTATTGACATTGTGTTAGTTTTAGACAAAAAGGGGGAGCCTATCTTCCTTTATTGTCTCTTGTATTAAATAGGGGGAGAAGATTTTGTTTTTGTTATGAATGTTTTGATTACCCCTTCTTGATCTTTTTGTTTTTGACAAAAAGGGGAGAAAATTTTGTTTTTATGTTTTTACCCCTTTATTGATGATTGACAAAAAGGGGAGAAAGATTTTGAGTTCTATATATGCATACTTATGTTTTTGCATATATTAAGTTTAATCTAGTTTAATTTTAATTGGTATCTAGAGCATATTTTGTTTTTGAACATTTCATTGGTATCTATAACCTTTTATTGTTTATGCATAATATTATTGTTTATGCATAATATTCATTGCATATTTATGTTTATTTGTTTATGCATGAGTTAAGGGGGAGCTTCTTTGAAGCTTAACTTTAATCCATGCATATATAACTCCATGAGTTTTGTCATCATCAAAAAGGGGAGATTGTTGGCCCAAAGGCCTTCCACCCTAGTTTTGATGATGATTAACTCATGTAGTTATGTTTACTAATAATCTGGAGTTTCTAGTCTCAGATCATATAACAAGATATTAGTTAGTGATTGCTTCAAAAAGAGGAGTTTGGAAGCCTTCACTTGGTGATTCCCGAGCCCGAGCGTCAAGATCATTCATAGCCATGCTCGTTGGATCACGGAGTTTGGACCGAGTCGACTTGAAGATGGAAGATCGTCAAGAAGACTTAGGTATCCATATTTTAGTGTGTTTAGATCCATTTGTAAAGATAAGAATAGTTGATATGCTCAAGTGCACAACACACACAAGTTTTTATGTTTTGGATTTGGTTTTCATGAATAGTAGATCAAAACAAATTTAAATGGTTTTTATGTATATTAGATATGTTCAATATACATACATGCTTCATATCTTATACAAACTTACTTTGATATGTCTATTCATGTGTTTTAGGAAAAATCAGATTTCCTATTGAAAAATACAAGTTTGGTAAAATACTAGTTTTTGGTTTTTGGTAAAAATGATAAGACACAAAAAATAGTTTGAATTGCTTGATATTTGAGTTGAAACTTTTATCACATGTTTATATATCAATGCAAAATGTTAAAACTATTTTTGGGGATTTTTTACAAGATAAAAAGAATTTTCAAAATATTTTTAACCCCAATTTCTGACCCAGGACAGTGGCTGACAGGCCAGGTCGGTCGACCGAACCAAGGGCCGGTCGACCCAGCGATCGACCGACGTGCACAGCCTTGTGCACGTCTGGCAGACACATGGGCCGGTCGACCGGGCGACCGACCGGACCAGAGAGCTTTGCTCGCTGTATCTGGGTGGTTGGCCGGTCGGCCGACCGGAGCAGAGAAGTGTAACGCCCCGATCCGACGGGTACGGAGATGTTACTGCGACGTATATACGCAGGTCAGAAATACCCTCACGTATATACGCTAAGCATTAGTACAGGCAAGAATCAGAGTACGGAAGCAAGTGGTGCATTATACATTCCAATACATGAGTACAGTTACAAAGTTATCACAGGAAGTGATAAATATTACAAGAATATTACATCACCAACATGGCGCAAATGCGAGAATACAAGAATGTACAAGTATGAACAGTACAAATGGAGGCTCAGAGTCATAACAGGGAAACTCTAAAGCCGAACAAGGGGGCCTGGAAGGATGGGGCTCTGGACGATCTGCTGGAGATCCACGCTACCGCTGCGCCACTCTGATCAGCAACTGGGAGAATCCACATGCTCCAAGCTCCAAAACTTGGACATGAGGATCCAGAGGAGTCAGAACTCCCCGGCGAGTGGTGATGCGAAAGCCAGATGGCGAGTATGGATAAGCACATGTGTATCGATAAATCTGGACCATAAACATGAGAACCATGTCGTAGGCACAAGCATACAGGAGCAAGTAGATATACAACATATGATATCAAGTAGGGAAGACTCATAGTATGATTAGATAAGAGCAGGAGACAGGCGAGATAGAATACAAGTAGAAAGCAGGATATGAACAGGTATAGTATAATAAGCATAAAACCGGAAAGCCGAAGTAAAATCTAGTGCAAGCAAATATGGCAAGGCATACCACAGATTCATAGCTGGCATCTTTTATCATTATTATTACTCGTCTTACCCCGATGTCTAGATATGTGAACTAGCGTCCCAGCACACATATATTCACATCTGAGTAAAGCAAGATTGTTATTGGAAACCAACGGGGGTATCAACGAACAATGTTTACAGTGGGTCCCGTACATACCCGGGACCGCGGCCCAGGATTGTTCCGTTGCTTGGTGGACGGAACCTGCCGCAAGGTGATCAGGAGGGTCTTATGGGATGCCCTTATCAAGATGGTACCAAGAAGGAGAGAGCCAGCACTCCCCTCGGTCGCCTGGAGGCCCACAGGTCAGACCGAAAGTTTTAGTTGCACAACATGCCTAGTACCACTGTAAACACGAACATATATTGATAGTCGCAAGTTTCCCCCGACCCGATGCAAGTTGTTCATTTTTATGATTTATTATGTAGTTATCAATTTACGGGAATAACATGTGCAAGACATGATCAGGAGTTCAGGAGTACATGAGTACTATAAATTCAGGTCACTGTATATGTAATACAGGATAACAAGTACAAGATTCAAGTCACTGCATGTAATGCAGGATAACAAGTATAGTATTCCCGTAAATGTGATAATCACAGGTCAAGTATTAATATTTCAAAAGGCAAGTGATAAGTCATGTTATAATCAGAAGCAAATGTTAGTAACAAGTCGGGTGTCAGGTGATGGCACAACAGTTGACAAGTGATATAGACGGTGTCAGGTATTAGCATGAAGATGATAAGTGTCAAGTAAAAGCATGTCCAGTATTAATATATCAAGTGCGTACTTTGTCAAGTGATAGAATAATAGTTGAACACAATCAAAGAAAGTGTTAGTTCCTAACAGCATAAATCATGAATAATACAAGTCGAGCAGATGAAATGGGAAAGCCAAGAGGAAAGCGAGAACACTCTCCTAAGTCTCGAAAATATAGTGAAATCCCCGATCACCGGAATTCAAGAAATCAACGCGTCAACGCGTTAGGGAGAAAGTGATAGAGAGAGGGGAAATCAAGAGAGAGAAAGGGAATGAGGGAGAGGAGAGAGAAAGAGAGAAAGGAGGGAAACGCGGAGAGAGAGAGACGCAAGAGAAAGAGGGTAGAGACGCAGGAAAGAGAGAGGAGGAGACGCAGGAAAATAGGAAGACGCGGAAAAGTAGGCAGCCAAAAATTAGTCGACTAGGAAGAGGCAATTAGTCGACTTATTAAGGAGTTAGTCGACTATAGAGGAGGGCCAAGTCGACTAGTATGGTCGCGTCTCACAGAGTCGCGTCTTCAGGAAAAAGTTAGTCGACTAGGGATAAAGGGGTAGTCGACTAATAAGGCCGCGTCTCATAGGGTCGCGTCTCAAATAAGCTAGTCGACTTGAGACAAGGAAGTAGTCGACTAATAAGGATTCAAGTCGACTAATAACTGGTTCCAGTCGACTAACAGAGGGCAAACTGAGAGCAGAACTAATTTTTGAGGGTTGTGGTTGTTGGTATAAAAATGCAAGTATGTTAATGAGTTATCCATGTCTTGGCGAGTAAAGTTACTCGCCTAAAAATGTCCCTTTGATGCGTCCGACGCCCCGGGAGAAAAACACCAAGTGAGGATGAGTCCTTTGTCAAAGTTGCCGTCACTTATCACTAAAACGATTACCGGAATAATCGCGAACGATTACCGGAATAATCTACGGCGATATTGCCGACGAAGAAAAGCTCGGCCCCAATCCAAAAGGAGGGTACCGGCCCTAAAAGAGAAGGAGAGAGGTTGAAGGTGCAAGTATAGTTCAAAATCAAAAGTTGGAGTTTTGGAAACGAAGCTTCGGAGAGCGAAGCTATAGCTCATCGAAAAGAGCACGACGAGGAGAAGAAGATGGCATGATCCGAGGTGGCCAAGGTAGTGTAGGTAGTGGTGGGGATGGAGGAGAAGGTGGTGGTGGAAATGGGTTTCGTTAGAGTTTTCTTGGTGGAAATGAGGATGAAGAAGGTGATGGAGATGGTGTTGTAGTTGTTGTAGAAATGAAGGAGGAGATGGAGGAGGTGGAGGTGGTGTTGTTGGTGGTAAAAATGGAGGTGGAGGAGGTGGAGAATGGCTGGCCCAAGGAAGCACCATGGCTGCGTTTTGCAGCCATGCTCTCTGTTGGCTGTAAATGGAAAGGAAGAAGGAAAAAGTGAAAGAGAGAGAGAAGGAAGGGTGGGTATGTATATATATAAAGGAGGGTGTATATATATATACATATAAAAAGGGAATGATTATAATATGAATGACATCCCACCAACCTGCGTTTCATTGGAGGGAAATGGGCTGCGTCCCATGCAATATAAAAGGCTGCGTCCAGGCCAAAGAACTGGACGCGGGGATGAAAGCCGCGTCCAGGAGAAATGCAAAAAGGCTGCGTTTTAACAAAAGGACAAAAGTCATAATGACTTGATTGGAATTGATTATCAGTGCATTAAATGCAGCATGAAGAGGATCTCTGCATTAAATGCAGAATCCAAGATAGGTGAAACTCGCGTTTGGCGAGGAGAGAGAAAAGTGAGAAAATATCTGGATACTATTCCGGATCTGGGAAAACACCGAAAACTCCGGAAAAGTCAAAAAATGAAGTAGTTCGGAAAGCTTCCCAAAAAATTCTCAAAAATAATAAATATTATAAAAAGATTTTTGGTGAAATCGGTTTTCAGAAATTCAATCTTATTTTCAAAATAAAAATCATAAAGTCAACCGTTAATATCGGTCTACACCGGGTTGGCCGGATTTTTGATAAAATCTGAAAAATCTCAAAAATGCCTAAAAGGAGAAAATATAATTCTAGGAAGTAATATGAAAGCGGAAACTAGAAATTTAATTCCAGTTGTAAACTAAAATTCCTGGAATCAACCAGTGATAGTGGCCGACACCAAATCCAGTGGAATTTCGATAAATTTAGAAAATTCTCAGAAAAAGTATTTAGATAGAAAATGTGATTTTAAGAAGTTACTGGAAAGCCGTTTCTTAAAATTCAACTCCGTTTGTAAATTAAAAATCCGAGAATCGGTCAGTGGTACTGGTCGACACCGGTTTTGAAGATTTTCAACTTAATTCAGGAAAATTCCAGAAAATCACGAAAAATCTAGAATTTTAGAAAATGATGTTTGAAACTGAAATCGGTCAAATCAAAATACCAGAAAGTCCAAATCGAGCAATACTCTAGGATCGGTCCCCGGTTCAGAGTAGGGCTGACTCCGAGTTCTCGAATCCAGATCTAAAGCAAAATGATCACATAAATAATCCATAATACAAAACAGATACTGAAACCAAATCAGAAAAATATGATTGAAAATACAAATACGCAACTAAGTACGTATTCGGGAAGCGGGGTGTAATAAGAAGTCTGCTCTCTGTATCTGGGCAGTCGGCCGGGCGGTCGACCGGGTTTGCCCAACGGTCATATTTTAGACCGTTGGCGGTCGACCGCAAGCCTGTCAGGCTGCCAGATCAGCCTAACGGCTAGTTTTCTGTTGGGGCTATAAATACCCCCATTTCTTCATGGTTTTAACTAAGATTTTCTGAGCTAATTTTTTTCCACTCTCTGGTTTTAAAAAGAAGTTTTTAAAAGAGTTTAAAGAGCAAAAAGATTCATCTTGTTTGTTTTTAAGTGTTTTGTTATTTTCAAAGAAAATAGGTTTTTGGGAATTGGTTTCTTGTTCTTCAATTCTATATCAATTTGGTATTTTCCCAAGAGTTTTTCTTTGATCAAAACACTTAGTTTTTCCACACTTGAGCTATCACCTATCCTAATCTATTAGGATCTTGTTTTGTGGAAAAGAGAGATTGTTTGTGGTTGAAAGAAACCACTTGTTGTAAAACCCTTGCTTTGATTGGGTTGCTCCCTCTTTGGTAGAGGTTGAGATTGTGGTTTACTCCCTCTAGTGAGAGGTGGAGTTGGTTGTTGTTTGCTCCCTCTAGTGAGAGGTGGAGCTGGTGTTTGTAACCCTCTTCGGTAGAGGTGTTGGTTGTTGTTTGGCTACGGGCCTACCCCTCGGTTGTGAGGCGGTGTTTGAGAGAGGAGTTCGGTACTCCTAGTGTTGTAACAAATCCTCCTCGGTGGAGGTTCCCTCGGTGGGAGTATAGTGGATTAGAAATCCTTCTCGGTGAAGGCGGGGACGTAGAGCTAGGGGCTCGAACCTCGGAACATAACATTGTGTTTGAGTTTGATCCAGTTGTCTCTAAACTCTCTCTTATTTGTGTTGTGCATAGCATCATTCATATTGTCATATCATATTGCTTGTGTTGTGCCTTGCATATATTCATATTGCTTATTCATTATATGCTTGGATTGCTTGTGTGTGTGCCTCACTTGTACTTAACCACAAGAGCTTCATATAGCACCTCAACCCATATCTAGGGAAATCAAGAGGAGTTAGTCCAGAGCCCTTCACGGGAAATTCGGCTACACTTGTTGGTTGTATTAAGTGTGTTGCAAAATAGTTTTTAAGCTTTCGCATTTAGCGCATTTAGTTTACTAGATTACCATATCACCTATTCACCCCCCCTCTAGGTGTTTTTCAGTTTTTGTGTTTACATGTGTTTTGGAAAAATCGGATTCCCATGTAAGGATCCAAGTTTTGAAAAATACGGATTTTGGTTTAAGGCAAATTTTCAATCTCACAAAAATGGTTCAAATTGTTTGAAATATGTGTTGAATTTTTATCGCACATATTTGTATTTCAAAGATATAATATGAACTGATTTTTGTGGAATTTATGTGTATTTTATGGGATTTTTTAGTAGCCAAAAAGATAAGTTTTTAAATCCTATAAATGTTGACCAGGCTGTCTGCCGGTCGAACGAGGCAGAAATCGATCGACCGGACCGGTCGACCGTCGTGCACAGAATGTGCACGCAGCCAGGGCTGGTGGGCCGGTCGACCGGGCGTTCGACCGTCCAGAGAGCTTTGCTATCTGGAAATGGCCCCGGTAGACCGGGACGGTTGACTGGCAGAGAGCTCTGCTCTCTGTATCCAGTCTCGGTCGATCGGGCCGGTCGACTGGAGGCACAATGGTCAAAAATCTGACCGTTGGGCCGGTCGACCGGGCGATCGACCTGAAGGGCAAATCTGCCCTTTCCAACTGCTAATGGGCAGATTCCTTTGGGGCTATAAATACCCCCATTCCTTGGCTGTTTTAAACAAGTTTTTAGAGAGAAATTTTTCCCACCTTTACAAGTGTTTAACAGCAAGTTTTCAAAAGAGTTTTTAGGTTTAAAAGATCAATCTTTATTTGTTTTAAAGTGTTGAAAAATTCAAAGAAAAAGAGAGTATTTGGGAATTGGTTTTTGATCTTTATTTCAACATCTATCTTGTAATTTTTTGAAGTATTTTTCTTTATTGTTTTCATTTCCAAACACTTTTATTTCTCACACTTGAGCTATCTATCTATCCTATCTATTAGGATCTTATTTTTTGTGAGAAAGAATTGGTTTGTGATTGTTGATACCACCAAGTTGTAAACCTTCCATTCATTGTGATATCACTCTAGTGAGAGGTGATTTTGTTGATATCCCTCTAGTGAGAGGTGATTGTGGAAGTGGTGTTTGTATCCCTCTAGTGAGAGGTGGGATTGAGTTGGATTCCCTTAAGTGTGAGGTGATTGTTGTTGGTGTTGGCTTTGTTCCTATCCCTCATTTGTGAGGTTGATATTGTGTTGGCTTAGTGCCTTGCCTCTAAGTGTAGAGGTTGTATTTGAGAGAGAAGTTGTATACTCTCAAATTGTATTTGCCCAAAATCTTCAATGGAGGCTCCCTGTGTGGGGAGTCCTGTGTGGACGAGTTAGTGGAAATCCTTCTGTGTGAAGGCGGGGACGTAGAGCTGTGTGCTCGAACCTCAAAATATATCTCGGTGTTTGCGTTTGATCCACTTTCTCTAACTCTCTCTCTCTTACATTATGCATTGCATCTTATTGTCATATCATATATACATGCTTGGTTTGATTGAGTGACCATACTTGTGTTTAACCAAGAGAGCTTCATATAGCACCTCAACTCTTATTTAGAGGAATCAAGAGGAGTTAGTCCAGAGTCCTTCACCGGAAATTCGGCTACACTCTTTGGTTACACTAAGTGTGTTGCATTTGACTTTTTAATTCCGCATCATTTATCATTAGATTAACCTTACACCTATTTTCACCCCCCTCTAGGTGTACTTTCAGTCTAGTCATCTCTTTTCATATATTGCATATATGCAGGGGGAGTTAACTTCGCGTCTCTCTTCTTCATGAATGTATATCGCATATATATCTTTATTGTTTGATTTGTTTTCACCCCTTTATTGATGATTTGTTAAAAAGGGAGAAAAGTATTTTGAGAGTTTACATATGCATGTTTATTTTCTTATTTAATGCATATATGTTTTGTTTATGCAAAAAGGGGAGAAGTATTTATGCAAAAGGGGGAGAAGTTTTGGAGAGTTTATTTATGTTTATTTTCTCATTTATGCACATATATGTTGTTTGATTTATGCATTCATTGACTATCTTTATTGTTTATTGCTATGCATGAGTTAAATGGGAGCTTCTATGAAGCTTAACTTTAATCCATGCATATATAACTCTATGAGTTTTGTCATCATCAAAACGGAGGAGATTGTTGGCCCAGAGGCCATCACTCTAGTTTTGATAATGTTAACTCTATAGTTATAGTTTACTAATGATCTTGTGCTTAATTAGTTTCAGATAATTGATTAGATCTTAGTAGGTGTTTGACTTTAACAAATAAGTTTTGGAGCTAACACATTTATTCAAGAGCTCACGCGTCAAGATCGCATCTAGTACTCAGTTGGAGTCAAGCTCTTCGGATCGTATTTGGATTGAGTCAGCTTGGATACAAGAAGATCTCAGTTTGTTTAGTTTAAGATTGTGTTTATATCTTATGTAAAGGTAGATAGTATTGATATGCTCAAGTTCACACACATACACAAGTTTAAAGTTTATTGGTTTTGGTTTTCGGTTTAACCGGTTTTTGGATTTCATATCAAAACATAGATATATATCTTATACGTATATTGGATTCTATCCATATACAATATGCTTCAAATTTGTTTCAATATCTTGTTTTTGTATCTATGTGAGTTTTGGGAAAACGATTTTTCATTTCAAAAATCTAAGTTTTGGAAAATACAGATTTTGTATTTAAACCAAATTTTAATATCACAAAAATGGTTCAAATAGTTCATAATATGTGTTGAATTTTAGTCACACATATTTGTATTTTAAACATCTTACAAGAACTTATTTTTATGAAATTTATGTGATTTTATGGGATTTTATGGAAGTTAAAATACCTAAGTTTTAATCCCTATAATTGCTTGACCTGGCCTTCTACCAGTCAACCGGACGGTCGACCGAGATAGAAGTCGGTCGACCGCTCTGGTGACTGATGTGCACAAACGTGCACAGCTGTTTGGCTTGAGGGCCGGTCGACCGTCAAGAGAGCTCTGCTCTCTGGATCCGGCCCCGATCGACCGGGCGGTCGACCGCCAGAGAGCTCTGCTCTCTGGATTCAGCCTCGGTCGACCGGGTGGTCGACCGATGGCACAACGGTTAAAAATCTGACCGTTGGTCGGTCGACCGGGCAGTCGACCGACAGCAGCCTCAGCTGCTGATTGGCCTGCAATGGCTAGTTTTTGGAGGGATTATAAATAGTCCCCCTCTTGAGTTATTTTGAACAAGTTTTTAGAGAGCAATTTTTTTCATCTTTACAAGTGTTTAACAATAAGTTTTTAAAAGAGTATTTATGCCAAAAGATTTATCTTTTAATTGTTTTAAAAGTGTTGGAAAATCAAAGAAAAGGAGAGTCTTTGGGAAAGTGTTTTGATCTTCATTTCTATTTCATTCTAGAGTTTTTCTCAAGTGTTTTTCTTTGTGATTTATTTTTCAAACACTTTATTTTCTCACACATGAGCAATCATATCTATCCTATCTATAGGATCTTATTTTTGGTGAGAAAATTGGTTTGTGGTTTATTAAGACCACCAAGTGTTGTAATCCTCTTTGCTTTGTGTTATCTCTCTTGTGTAAAGGTGATAGTGGAGGAGTTTGAGTTTGTTGATATCCCTCTAAGTGTAGGGGTGATTGTGGTTGGTTTGACTTTGTGTCTATCCTCTAGTGAGAGGTGATTGTGTTGGCTTTGTGCCTATCCCTCTATTGAGAGGTTGATCTTGTGTGGCTTAGTGCTTTGCCTCTTGTGTAGAGGTTGTTGTTGTTTGAGAGAGGAGTTGCGTAATCCAAGTCTGTATTACCCAAATTCTTAGTGAAGGTTCCCTATGTGGGAAGTCATGCGTAGACACATTAGTGGAATCCTTCTGTGTGAAGGTGGGGACGTAGAGCTGGGTGCTCGAATATCAAAACATATCTTTGTGTTTGCATTTGATCCACTATCTCTTATATCTCTCTTTCTCTTTTATATCTTGCATTGCATCATATTGCTCATATCATACTTATATGCTCGGTATTGTTTGTGTGTTGAACCAAGAGAGCTTTACATAGCACCTCAACTCTTATTTAGAGGAATCTAGAGGAGATAATTCAGAGCCCTTCACCGGGAATTCGGCTACACTCTTTGGTTACACTAAGTGTGTTACAATTAGTTTTAAATTCCACATCACTTGTCATTAGATTAGCCATATACCAATTCACCCCCTCTCTAGGTGTATTTTCAGACCTAACGTCAGCATTTTACTACTAACTCTGTTCGAGCGGAGTTACTACGTGAGTGCGGCTTCACCATGTGCGGTAGCATATCGTTCATACGTTTGCTTCGTTGTATGTGTTTAGCTATGCCACCAGCGTTAATCATGCTGAGCGTGATGTGTCTAGTGTTGTATGTTAGCTCCACTCCAGCTCTGCTTAACTCTACTTGGATGTTTGCTTGCTTACTTACTCATTTTCCTACTTGAAAGTTCAATAAATTCTTTTATTGATAGTTGTGAAGAGTTTGAAATATTTACTTATACTGTTTTTCAAAGAATTGCATTGTTTTTGAGTATTTGTACCGATCTCCTGTATCAATACTATTTTCCCATATCTTTTTATTCGACAATTAGTATCTATTTTGTTAATTATTTGACATGCTTTTACTTGACATGCTAATAGTTACCATGTTGATCGCTTGACATTTGCCTATTATCACCTGTATGTTACCATCTGACACTTGCCTGTTATCACCTGACACCTGCCATGCTAATACTTGACTTATGATTATCATATTATGGGAATGTAAGAACTAATATCCTAAAATACTCTTGATACTTATGTACTTAACATGCTCCTACTCATTCTTGTATTTCGATAATCATAATAATTGGTAATAAAAAGGACAACTTATATCAGTCAGGGGAAACTGATGGACTGCAATTTGTTATTGCGTTTACAATGGTATAGGATGTTGTGCAACTTTAATACCTCATTCCCAGAGCATATAAATAAGACACTTTCCCTCCAAAATGCTTCGCAGCATGTTCTGACTCAGCTCCAGAACACACTTAGCCGTGGTCCCGGGTATATACGAGACCTATTATAAACATAATTCGTTAGTTCCTCATCAGTTTTCAATAACATCTCGTTTAGCTTGTATGTGAATGAATATATGTGTGAAGGCTTAGACACTAACAAGACATACGGGTCAGATGAGAAATATAATAATAAAATAGATATTGATAATTTGTCGTGTTGTCTTGCAAGTTAGGTTGTATGAATTCAGGCTATGGTGACATGAGATATAGGGTATATAAATGAGAATTTTTTTGTTTGCATTATTCCTTCAACGTACTAGTCTCATGAAGCTGTAAACTGAGCTCTTGATTGGTTTTTCTCGTATTCAGTTTCATTCATTTTTATCAATTTTATCATTTTTATGTTATTTCTTAGTTTAGGAGACAACTCAGGTTGTATGAACTTAGGCTATGGTGACGTGAGGTATAGGGTATATATATGAGAGTTTTCTTATTTGAATTATTCCTTTAACGTAATAATCTAACGAATCGATAATTTGAGTTTTTACAACTTGTTTTGCCACATTTATTTTACTTGATGCCTCCTTACTTACTCATGTGTGTCTGTGCTCACGACACGAATTTCAATACATGCTTTTCAATTCGGATTTATCGATACTCGTGTGCTTATTTATGCACGTCACCTGACACTCATCTTACAACTCGTTGGGCAGCTTTTCTAACTCTCTTAGACCTGCATGTCCAGATCTTGGAGCTTGGACTGATGTGGATCCTTCTACTGAGGACCAAGCTTACCTTGCGGAGCAGGCCGACCTGTTGTAGCTCAAGTCTCTTTTAATCCCTTTGTTTGGCTCAGGCATCCCCTTGCAGCTCGTGATCAATCTTTTGTACTGTTCATATTGTAAAATTTACTTTTATTCCCTCCGAATGATGTAATATGTCTGTAATATTAAGTCACATCTCTGCGATAACTCTGTATTTGCAATTTTTTGTTAAAATGTATAACACCACGTATTTCATACTCTAAATCTTACATGTAATAATACTTATCGCATATACGTGAGGGTATTTTGTCCTGCATATATACATCGTAGTAACATCTCCATACCTGCGGGATCGGGCGTTACAAGATTGATGGACCATATTTATAGTGGGTCCCGCCTCAGCCCGGGACAACAACCCATGAGATTCGGTTACTGCTTCCGGGACTTATATTACACCCAACACGACACTTTAGATGGGATTTGTTGCACCCAACATGACACTTCAGTATCCCGACCACTATAAACACAACATTAGATCGGTATTCAGTTTCCCTACCCCGGTGTAAGTTATTTAGTTAATACAGATTTGCCAGTAGAATGTCCATAGTGTATTCACGATAATCCAGTGTTCATGATAATCTATTTACGGGGATCAATATGAGTGTAATATTAGGAGTATAATATCAGAGTCTCCCTGTTACAGGGATTCAGGAAACATGAGTACAGTAGTTCAGGAGTACCAGATTTCTGGTAGCAGTATAATAATCATGTCAAGTTCTCATAAAAGCGATAATCATGAATCAGGTATTATAATCGGTCAAGTGTTATAATATCAAGCCGGGTGTCAGCATTCTGAGTCAAGTATTACAGTATCAGGTTGAATGTCCGAGTATCAGGTATAGCATACTGTCCACCAAATACAAGATATAAGTAAATAAATCAGTATCAAGCATCAGTATCAAGTGTCAGTGTGAGGTACTATGCAAATCATGTTACTTGATTCAAGATTAAATCATATTAACTATTTCAAACTCTTCACAACAGTAAAAGAATATAATAGAGTATAGCAAGTAGGTACAAACAAGTGGAGCTAAGCAGTATTGGGGAAAGGTCAATGAGCAACGATAATCGCTAAAGTGCAAGGCGAAACTACTACACGGGAATGACTCGAGCGGTGAAATACTTTTCTGTCGTCCGACAGAGTTCCACTAGGGCGAGTCTAACAATAAAGCGTTGAGTGTTAAGCTCGCCTATCAGGCGGAACGTATAAAATCACAAAGCCATTAAGCTCACCCCCTGCGGCTATCACTAAACTCAGAGGGTATAAGGCCCTTTGCCTATTGGATAGCTTGGGAACTAAGCTTTAACCAGAAGGCTAATGGAGCCAGAAGGCTATGTAGGTACCTACATAAAATGTTAGTACCAAACATGCACACACATATAAATAACAAATAGCAGATCATTGCATGATTAACAAGAACTGAGTAGGCGAACCACTCCACAAAGCTATCACTAAACCCAGAGGGTATAAGGCCAACGCTTATTAGATAGCCCGCAGATCGGTCTCTCGCGATGATGCAACCTCGAAGGATAGTTCGTCGTAGGGCTGAACCCACAGAACATACAATCTCTGCAAAGCTACCACTAAACCCAGAGGGTATAAGGCCAATGCCTATTAGATAGCCCGTAAAGCGGTCTCTCACGATGACGCAACCCCGCATGATAGTTCGTCCGAGGGCTGAGCCAAGGTACCTGCAACTTGCACCACCATTGTACAATCACAGGCGCGCGCGCGCGCGCGCACACACACACACATATTACAAGTATCATCTACGCTATTACAAGCAATCACCACACTGATACAAGCATAGCCCACACAACACAATAATCACCCACAACATCTGGCTACACAATACAACAATGCTTCAAATGTATAAACATCACCAATATACAAACAACCATAACCACAAATACATGAACTCGCCAATCACAACACATAAAAGAGTACTCGCTATTAAATACAATCCTCGCAATAACCAAGAAGTGATACATGCTACTATAGGAAAAAGTACTCACCTAAATTAGTTCGACACGACAGAAATTCTAGAAAATGCCAGAGGCGTTAAGCATACAAGTGCGTTAGATAAAGAATATAGAGAGAGAAAGAAGAAAGAGAAGTAATTTGTGGAGAGAGAAAAAGAGTGAGAGAGAGTTCTAGAGAAAGAGAAGAGTTAGAATATGGGCGGCTAGTGGAGAGAAGAAAGAGAAAGAAAGGAGAGATAAAGAGAGCGTGAAGGGGAAAAAGGGAGTGAGAGAAAGAGAGAGTTACTGGGAGAGAGAAAAACTAAAAGAGAGAAAAGAGAGACAGTGACAGAGAGAGAGAGAAAGAGTTAGAGAGAAGAGAGGATTAGAGAGAGAAGGAAGGGAGAGAGGACAAGGGTTGTCCAGTTGAAGGGGCCGGCATGGTGGTGCCGGCGGCCAGGGTGGCACATCCACCACCGGCCAAAAGTCAGGCCCCGGGGTTGCGGTGGTGATGATGTGGTTGTGGTGATAATGATGATGATATGGTGATGGAGACGAAAACGAAGGGGATGATGAAGATGATATGGTGGTGGTGTAGATTGTGGTGATGAGGATGAATTAGTGGTGAAGGTGACGATTTTTGATGGTAGATGGTAGGGATTTTGAGGGGATTTTGGGTGAAGTGGGTGGAGCTTGAAAGAGGAAGATTTGGAGTGAAGTTAAGGGAGGGGGAGGGATGGAGAGAGAAGGGAAGTGGGGGGTGGTGTTTGGGGTGTGACGCTGGGGAGGAGACAGTCGATGGTTGGCCGCCGGTCGCTGAGGCTAGGCGAGAAGGCCGACCAGTTCTTGGAGGAGGGGGTGGTTGAATTTTTAGGGGGAGATAGGAAATTGAGAGAGGGGGGATAGATGTATGAGAGAGAGGGGAGTTAGAGAGAGAATGAGGAGAGAGTAATAAATAGAGAGAGGGGAGTAGAGAGAGAAGGCGGTGGGTGTATGGCGGTGGAGGAAGAGGATAGATGTAGAATGTGGGAGAAGATAAGGAAAAAGAAAATTAAGAAAGAAAAATAATATAATATTTGGTCGATTTTTTAGTAATTTCAGAAAAATCTCCAAAATTACCCAAAAAATAGAAAATATTACTCTCAGCAACGCTATGGAGTCCGATTTAAGAAATTCAACCTATTTGTAATTAAGAATCCTAAAATCAATCGATAATACTGGTCAATATTAGATTCAGAAGATTTTCCAAAATAATATAGAAAAATTCCAAAAAATTATAAAAAACTACAATATTAAAAAATTAAACTGAAACAGGTCCAGTCTAACCATCAGGATAGTCAAATCAAGTAGTTTTACTGAGATCAGTCTTAGTCCACAAAAATACGGGTCTAGTACCAAAAAATAAGAAAAATGATAATAAAAGAAAAATAAATATGGAGAAAATAGAAAAATATGAGTGAAAATCGGGACACGTATCCCGGTATGTATTCCAGAAATGAGGCATTACAGGTTTCTAGCCTGCACAAAAAACTTCTAGGGGTATTTCAAAATACTTGGATTCTTAAGAAGACAAAATATTATTTTCCTTTAAAATAAAAGGTGAAATAATAAATATTCATATTTACTGATGTAAATGTTTATTACTATATTACATAATAATGCATACTACAAACTAGAAAAATAAAAAGATCAATGTTTTAATAATAAAATAATAAATATTTTGTTTATTTTGTTCTCACTATAATTTTCTTTAAGTATAATTTTTATATTCAAGCGTAAATCACTAATTTTACTTATGAGAAATGAAATATGAAGCAAGCGTTAGGTTGGATACTCGGGTTTGTACATAATTTATAAAGTTATTGGGTATAAAAGTAATTGACATTATAAAATGGGGTTCTGATTTTGAGATAAAAAATATAGGGTTTTGATTCCGGGAAATTTAGGTTTTTTGATTCCAGCAAGGTTATTCCCTTTCATGGAAGTTTGCGGCTGCTTTTCTCCCGTTGACTGGTCGACATCTCCCTGTGATTCCATGCCGATCATCGAAGAAGTCTATCGCCTCAGGTGATCTGATCCAAATAGCTCTATCACTTACGATAGCCTTCGCTGTCATGGCCATCCCTGCTCTACTTGCACCAACAAATTCTGTGTCACTTTTGACGCAGCAGAAGACTTCTTGAAGAAGATCGATAATATGATTCAAGGCCGAGCAGTTGGCTAGTTGCCCGAAGCAGCCGAGGGAAGAACAAGAGGAGGAGGAATGGGAGTTGAAGCGCCACCGGGATGAGCTTCATCCGTTCACTTCTAGGTTGTCATGTGTTTCTAAAGTTCGGATTTTTTATATAATTATTCTTGCCATTAAGTTGTAAAAGGTGTGCATTGATGATAAATGGTGAATTTTCTTTCTAATTTTAACAATTCTATGCTTTCCCTGCTGTATTCTCTTGTTATTATGATGATGGCACATATGAAAAAAGACAAAAAAAAAGAACTGAAAAAAGAATCAGAACAAATAAAACATATGGAAGAAAATTGAAAATCTAAAAAAGGAAAAAACCTAAAAAGAAAAGCAAATAAGGGGAAAGAAAGGAAAAAAAAAGTAGAATAGTTTCAAAAAAATAAATTTTAAAAAAAAAAAGAAAAGAATCATCAAAAAGAACGATAAGAAATCTAGAAAGAAACAAGAGAATATAATAATAAAGTAAGTTGATGAATCTTCAAAATGAAAAATAAAACAGAAAAAGAAAGAATCTGCTTCATAAAGAAAAAGAAAGATAAGTAAAAGCAATAAAATAAATAAAAAGATGAAATAAATAAGCAAAAATATAAGAATTATAAAAAAGTAGAATAGAATCGTAAAAAAAAAGAATGGAAGAAAAACGAGACAAAAGGTGTTATAAAATGTTGAAGAGTAAAGGTTTCATAGCTAAAAGAGAAACCCTCAAGTCTAAAAATGGGCGTAATACCCCATTGACGTCTAAAGGAGCTTAACAGTGTTAAATTTTATGGTAAATTGACTTTGCCCTTGAGATATATTAAATGATAATTATTAAAATAAAGAGGAGAGAGAGACATGTTGGAGAAAAGGCGCATGGTTTCTCTCTTTATCTGATCTAACCCTTTTCTTCATTAATTGCTTCAATTATAAAGCCCAAATCTCTTAATTTGATTGTTATTTGATGGATTATATGGTCTTGATTTGAGCCAGCACATTGACGAACTAAGATGAGAGAGGGGAAAAGATAAAGTGGAGAGGGAAAAACTCACAAAAGACTACTTTTGGACTAGAACCCATTACAAATCTCAATGAGTTCTCTCATTCTTCGTGTATTCAACTTCCAGTAAAAGATAAAGGCATTTTTAATGTTTTAGGGGTCACATAACGTTCATGTGACTAGAGAAAACTAACAGAGTTGTAGATTTTAGACGTCGGAGTCGGGTCGGGGTGGCTATTGTGAGCATTTTCAAATCTTAAGAGGTTTCTATGTTAGGCTATGAAATCTCAGGGGTTTCTCTGTAAATTACTCAATGTTGAAGGGAGAAAATAAAGAATTAGAGAAAAGAGAAATAATGTAGAAAAAATGAAAAGAAAGCATAAAAACTATGTAAAATAAACAGGGATTTCGCTACAGCCCCCTATGTCAAATTGTATTAGAAAAACTCAGTTTCATATATTTTATTCGCTTCAATCACCTGATTTTTTTTAAACCAACTAGGTGCACCCACGTGTCAAGCGCAGAAGCGCTCCTCAGCGGCGAAAAACGCAACTGCCTTGCAGTAACGCTTCAAAAAAGCGAACCGTTTTGAAAATACAGATGTTGGTACCCTATTTCTGAGGACCGCAACCATGATTGTAGTGCTCCATTTCTGAGGACTGCGATCATGATCACAATTCTCACAAAAATGCCTTATTTTTAGTCTTTATAAACTGCGATCATAATTATAGTCCTTATTATTAGGACATATTTGTAAGTATTTATAGGATTGCGATCATGATTGTACTTCTCACTATTAGAACATGTTTTTTGAGGCTTTATAGGACTGCGATGATAATCGTAATACTCACAAAAATGTCTTATTTTTTAGTCTTTATTAAGACCGCGATCGTGATCACAGTTCTTACAAAACCATAATTTTTCAGCCTATATTGGGGATTGTGATAACGATCGCAGTCCTTACAAAATGTCCTAATTTTTAATTAATAAAAGAACTGTGACTATAGTCACAGTCTTCTAATATAGGATTGCGACTATAGTCATAGTCTCATATAAGACTGTGATCATGAGTCTCAATCCTCATACTAGCATCGCCATCATCAGTAGAGCCTCGTTCACCGCATCGAATAATCTTCATCTAAATATCACATCGATCACAAATTCAAGCAAAACTCATCGCGAGCACGAACAAACGGGATCTGCAAAAGGTCAATCCTAAAAAAAAAAATCAGTCCCATGAAAACCCCGAGAGGGGCTCCCCACCCCTTTCCAACCTCCACGACAACCTGACCGCGCAGGCTGACTCGTGAATTACTCTGTGTTGGGGCAGGGTTGAGGGGAGAGCACCATTGGGGGCGATGGAGAAGGGTAAAAGAGGAGATGAAAAAATATAAAGAAGTGTTGGTTGGGAGGAATCAATTTATGCTAACTCGGAGGAGGTTGTAGTGAATAAAATTATGAAGCTAAGTTTTTTTTTCCTAATTATGAAGCAAAGTAGTTAGTTGTAGCGAAAATTTCCAAAATATAATTAGAAAAAAATAAAAAATAAGAGAAAAATTTATTAATTCAAACAAAATTAAACTTTAGACAAAAAAATAAAGAAGTAGAAAAAAGAAAATAGAAATATGGAGAAAAATAAAATAAATATCCAGTAGGAAAGAAGATAACATTGAAAAGAAAAGATAGTCAAGGAAGAAGGACAAAAGTAAAACAAAACAAGAGAATATATTCGGAGGGGGGAGAGCGCTAGCTCTGTGATGTAAGTAATGGTTTATGGGCAGGGTGTTTTTTTAATGTAAGTAATGGTTTTGGGTGTAGGGGATGGGGTATCTGGCTAACTAAAAAGATGCCAAATTAGTAGAGGAAGAGTACCCTAATACCTCTCTATAAGAATAAGGGTGATATCCAGAGTTGTTCAAACTATCGTGGAATAAAACTCATGTGTCACACCATAAAGCTTTGGGAAAGGGTAATTGAACACAGATTAAGGCAGAATGTTAAAATATCAGAGAACCAGTTTGGGTTCATGCTGGGGCGATCGACGACAGAGGTTATTATTTGCTTCGTCAACTTATAGAGCGATTTCGAGAGAGGAAGAGAAATTTGCATATGGTCTTTATTGATTTAGAAAAAACTTATGATAAGGTGCCAAGAGAGGTATTATGGTGGATATTGATGAAAAAGAGAGTCTCCATCAAATATATTGACATAATCAGGGACATATACAATAGAGTAGTAGCAAATATCAGAACTTGTGGAGACATAATAAGTGATTTTACTATCACAATTGGATTGCATCAAGGATCTACACTGAGTCCATTCTTATTTGTCATAGTGATGGATGAGCTTACTAGAGCTATTCAGGATGAGATACCGTGGTGTATGCTATTTGCTGATGATATTGTCCTAGTCGATGAAACGAGAGCTAGGGTAAATGCAAAATTGGAGTTATAGAGGCAAATTCTAGAATCTCGAGATTTTAGATTAAATAAAACCAAAACAGAGTATATGCAATGTAAATTCAGTAAACAGGGAATCCGAGATTATAGTATTGTGAGACTAGCTGGAAAAGAATACTGATGAACAGTCATTTTAAGTACTTGGGTTCTATTATCTAAAAAGATGGGAGATCGATAGTGATGTCAACCATAGTATCCAAGCCGGCTGGTTGAATTGGAGGAGCGCAATAGGAGTTTTATGTGATCGTAATATTCCGTTATGGCTGAAGAAAAAGTTTTATCAGACTGCTATTAGGACAGTTTTGTCACAGAATATTGGGCTATAAAGAGATATCATGCCCAGAAGATGAGTGTAGTAGAGATGTGCATGCTTCGTTGGACGTGTGCTAACACGAGAAGAGATATGGTGAGAAATGAGAATATTTGTACTAAGATAGGCATAGCCTCTATAAAAGAGAATATGAGAGAAAATCGCTTACGATGATTTGATCATGTGCGACATAAACTTACAGATGCGCCAGTCTGGCGAGTAGAGCGTATCAAATTAGGACAAGTTAAAAGATTTCAGGGGAAACCGAAGAAAACGGATAAAGATAATACAACAAGATGTAGAGGCTAAAGGTCATAGTGAAGGCATATTACTCGATAGAAATGAATAGAGAAAGCTGATCCATGTGCCTGATCTGACGTAATTCTCTTTTGATTCATGTAGCCTACCCCAAATACTTGGGATAAATGGCTTAGTTGTTGTTGGGATGGGGTACCTTGAAAGAATGTAATTTATACTTATCTCATTTTATTGTTTTCTAGAGAAAGGCTAATCATTGCAAAATTTTAAAACTCTTTTATATTAAGACTCTAAAATTTCAATAAATTATTAATTGGATTGGAATTCTGTTATTGCTAATATAGAAAGAATTTATGAATTTTAATTTTTAGGAAAATAAAAATAAAAATCAAATTATCAATATACAAAAAGATAAAAGGGGTGGCGGGGATACAAGGGGGTGGGGGGGGGGGGGGGGGGGGGGGGAGGGGGGGCGCAGAAATGTTCGCATGTTTGAAATTATTTGCCTTTAGTATTAGTAATAACTTCAATAAAGATGAAAACTTATTTAGAAATTTAGAGAAAAGAAAACTCTTAAAATGTATGCACACTAAGTGCACATGTGCAAGCGGATTTAAACACCAGGTCTCATGCTGTAAATAAATTTTTACCACTTTGTTATAGTGTCACTTGTTTCTCAATCAAAATTTTGCTATCATTTTCTTAATCATCGAAGGAAATTATCTAAGTGAGAGTCTACAAATTTCATAAACAATTCTAGTATAAAACATGGTTACTATTAAATGAAAGTACACTTAAAAGGGAAAAAAGTAACTAAAAGATAAAATTATGAGAAAGTGTTTTTCATGTGTTGAACTGACTCGACCTCTAAAACCTCTGACTTCCCAATGTAAAGCAATAACTGGTTAGTAACTCCTCTAATTTGAAATAATGCATTAATTCCTATGAAAAAAAAAATGCATTGTACTCTCTATGTATAGAGTGAGTTAAGAGGAGTAAGGCATTGTTAAATAAAATCTTCGGGGCTTTTAGCTTGCACAAAAAGCTCAGAAAAGTAATAGAACTTTGTGACTTTTTTGGAGGCTGGAATACTTTTCCCTTAAAATAAAATTAAAATAATGAATATTTTATATCTAATTATAAATTTTACTATAATGAAGAAAATAGATATTATAAGTAAGAATAAAAATAAAATAATATATTTTATAATTAAATGAGAGTAAAAATAATATTTTATTTTGTTTTCACTATAGTTTACTTGCATACCTACTTAGTTTTAAGAATTAATTTTATATTCAAAAGCATAAATTACTAATTAGACTTATGAAATATGAATTAAGGGTATCAATCGAACTAGCGATTGTATATTTGGGTAAATACATAATTTATATAGTTATTGGGTTTAAAAGTAAATTGAAATTAATAATTGGGTTTGAAGTTAATTTCCCTCCCCCGGTTTCTTTCCTATTTAATAGCCCGGCGGCTCTGTGATCTTTCTCTCTCTCTCTGTTCTAAGAAATCAAGCGTTTTTTCCACGCAGTCAAATTTAGGGTTTTGATTTCGAGATCAAAATCTAGGGTTTTGATTCCGGCAAGATTATTCTCCTCTCATCAGCAAGCGATTGCAATGGAGGTTCGCGGCTGCTCTTCTTCCGCTGATTGTTCGCCATCTCCCTTCGATTCCTGCCGCTCATCGAAGAAGTCCGGCGCCTCCCGGAGCCAGTGAGGCGCGATCTGATCCGAATAGCTCTCCTCACCTCCGACAGCCTTCGCCGCCATGGCCACCCGGACTCTGCTTTGCATCGACAAATTCTGTGTCGCTTTGGAGGCAGCAGAAGCCTTCTCGAAGAAGATCAATGACATGGTGGAGGGCGAGCGGTTGGCTACTCGCCCGAAGCGGCCGAGGGAGGAACAAGAGGATGAAGGGGTGTTGAAGCGCCGCCGGGCTCAGCTTCGGCCATTCAGTTCTAATGTTGCCATGTATTTCTAAAATTTAAATTTTTTATGTAATTATTCTTGCCATTATGCTGTAAAAGGTATGCTCAGATGATAAATAATGAATCTTTTTTTTTCTTCCTAATTTGAAGATTTTTATGCTTGCTTTGGTGAATTCTCTTCTTTGACTTGATATTTACATGCGCATAATTGACTGACAGAACTATGAGAGAGGATTTCATAGTTGACGACATTTCTTAGTTGCTTGAGATTCACTTGTTTAATCATTGAGATAATGATATTCATCACATTCTCTATCAAGGTTCTAAATATCGGATATCGGAATCGTATCGGATGGGGTTTTTCCATATCGGAGATCGGATATCGGGGGAGATATCGGGATACGCGCGCATATTGGGCGTTCATATTGGATACTATATATAATAAAATATTGATAATTAAGAGTTGATTTAGAGTCATACATATCATCTACCTAATAAAAATGATGTAATATGCTTGCAGAGACAATAAAAAACAATGTAAATTTGCACACAGTCGTGCAGTAAATAAGTTATTTCATATCGGGTGATATATCGAACGATTTATCGGTCAATATCAGGCAATTTATCGGCCGATATTTCAAATATATCGGCTGTTTTTTGCTGCAAACGATATGGCGAATGATTTTCTCATATCGTATCTGTAGCAGACAAAAAAGGAGATATCGGACGATATCTCGGCCGTATCGGCCGATATTTAAAACAGGGTTCTCTATTAGATTTTTTACATTGATTCCTAATTTGCTTTTGTGACTGGAGTCAGGTTTGAGATAATGTTCTGATTTCTAAGGACTGTCCCCTCAATTTATGTCATATGCACTTTAGAGGAGAGCAATGGGGGAAAAATAAAGTGGGGAATCATCTTTGAACTTCTAACCATTTTCAATTGGGCAAATTAGGAATTGAGTGTGGGGCCTAATTCCCAATTAATTCATACAATTTGTCACAACAGGACTCTGTTAATAACTTTAAACAAAAGGGCATACTTGAAAATATAATATTTAAATATGAGCGCATGTAGGAAATTATCTATAATACTTGGGGAAATATGTTAAACTTTTAAGTATATAAAGTTGCTGAAACCCCAAATTGGAATCGATCCTCAGTTGGTATGAAGATCTATTTAATAGTTTATTAAATAACTCATTTGAAGAAATTTGTTACCTATATATTCAACATGAGTAACAGTAGAGATATAGTTATTTTCATAAAAATAATAAAGTATAAATAATTAAATCTTTAATTCTTTTATGGAAAAAAATAAACAAAAAGAGAATCAAAAAAAAAGATCTGAAAAAGGAAACAAAAGAATTGAAAATAAAGATCATAAAAAATAAAATATTTGAAAGAAAACGAAAATTCTAAAAAAAGGGGAACAAAAACACCTAAAAAAGGAAAGCAACGAAAGAATAAGGGTATCATGAAGTTTCTTTCCTTCCCACAGCTAATAAAAATCGTTGCTTTGGACGATGCATATGTAAAAGCCTATTTTTCTAGTATTGACTAGCCAATTTGGTCTTTTTTCCTTCTTCTATAGTGGAGATAGTTGCACGTAATGACAGATCACCGCCATATTATTAAAAGCTTGTGGTAAGAATGGGTTTCGTTCTAGTGCCCGGAAATAATATTCCAAAGCTTTGTATGCTCTCCGTTGCTTGTGTGTATAAGGCCTATGTTGTAGAGTATATAACTTCGATTATAGGGATCAATTTCTGGTCGCGTAGCTTCATAATAATTCTGTAAAGCTTCCGCATAATTTCCTTCGGATTGAGCTGACATCCGTTACGGTCGTTCAGTTTATTCAAAAATCTCCGTTCCAGAACCGTACATGAGAGTAAAACAAAGATAAAGGGGTTAAAAGAAGAACAAAAAAAGTAGAATATCTTTGAAAAAAGATAAATTAAAAAATGAAAAGGAATCATTTAAAAGAAAAACAAAAAAACTCTAGAAAGAAATAAGAGAATATAATAATAAGTAAATGAATGAATTTTCGAAATGAAAATAAGACAGAAAAGAAAGAATGTGCTTCATAAAATAAAAGAAAGATAAATAAAGAAATAAAATAAGTAAAGAAAAAAGATAAGAAAATAAGCAAAATCATAAGAATTATAAAAAGTGGAATGTAATCGTAAAAAGGGAAAAAAAACGGGAAGAGAGAGAAAACAAAAGTGTTTAAAGAATGTTGAAGGGTAAATGTTTCATAGTCTGATAGAATAACCCTCTCAAGTTTAAAAATGAGCAAAATACCCCATTGATGTCTAGAGGAGCTTAACAACGTTAAATTTTATGATAACTCGGCATTTTTTTCCTGTGTCATATTAAATGATAGTAATTAAATAAAGGAGAGAGAGACATGCTGGAGAGGGGCGCAGGTTGTCTCGTCTCTTATCACACTCTTTTTATCTGATCTAAGCCTTTTCTTCATTAATTCCTTCAGCCATCACGCTCTAATATTTTAATTTGATTTGCATTTGATGGATTATATGGTCTTGATTTGAGCAGACACATTGACAAACTAAGACGAGAGAGAGAGAGAGAGGAGAGAGAGGAGAGAGAGAGAGAGAGAGACTTACAAAAAGATTCTACTTTTGCACTAGAATTCATTACAAATTTCAATGGGTTACTCTTCTCTTTCTTTTTATATTCCTCTTCCAATAGAAGATAAGGGTATTTTTAATGTTTTAGGGATCACATGACAATCTCGTGACCCAAGAAAACTAATAGAGTTCCAGATTTCAGATATCAGGGAGGTATTGTGAGCATTTTTAAGCCTTAGGGAGTTTCTTTATTAGGCTATGAAACCTCAAGGGTTTTCTCTATAAATTAACCAATGTTAAGAAGAGAAGAACAAAAAATTAGAGAAAAGAAAAAAGATCTAGAAAATATGAAAGCAAAGCATAAAAATGTAGGGAGAGAGGAGATGGAAGAAGGTAGCACAGAGATCATAAGACAAATGGAGTAAGACGACGCATTGGAGCAGGCCAGGTTAGCTCCTGGTCGACCGCACGGTCGACCGGTGGAGAAGGCCAGTCGACCGGTGTGCACGACGTGCACAGGGTTAGCCCAGTCGACCGCCCGGTTGACCGTGGCATAGGACGGTCGACCGCCCGGTCGACCGACTGAAAGCATGCTGCTCTCGATTTGGGTCCGGTCGACCGTGGACATGGGTCGGTCGACCGGCGACGCGTTTTGACTTTCCTTTTGGATTCGGATTCCTTTTCTGTTTGGGATCGAATCCAGCTGAGGTTTCCTAATACCCAGGAACTCTGTGGCTATAAATAAGGGCTAGAGCCTTCATGTATTGTATCCCACTGAAAATCTCTATTGGAAATTCCTTGAAGAAGGAATTAATTGTAATTGATTGTTAATCAATAAAATCTCCCTCTCCCTTGCCCCGAGGACGTGGCACGTTGCCGAACCTCGTTAAATACTATGTTGATTGCTTTTCTCTATTGTTGTCTGTTCTTATTGTGTTGGGTACGTCTCCGGCTGCATTACTCTCCGCTTGGTTAGTGAATTCCTCAGAGGGGATGTTATCCAGCGCACAACAATTGGTATCAGAGCATCCCAGGTTTGTCGTGGGATCGTGTGATGACTCCAAGGGCATCAGTTGCTGTTTGGGGGAGATCGTGTGTCGATCTCGGAGCGGCGTTGGGACTGTTTGTGGGATCGTGTGTCGATCTCAAAACAACGTGTAAATTGCTCGAGGAATCAATTTGGAGGAGTAGATTGCTTCGAAAACTCTTCGAGAATTTCGCGTGGAGGTAGAGATCCTATCTTTATCCAGTTTGTTTTATCTAACTCTTTTTGTTTTCGCATTACTTTAAGGAATCAGTTGAGAAGATGACTAGAGTGAAAATACGCCTAGAGGGGGGTGAATAGGTGTACGGCTAATCTAATGAACTAAATGCGAAAATTAAAACTTAATTGCAACTACACTTAATGCAACCAAAGAGTGTAGCCGAATTCCCGGTGAAGGGCTCTGGACTAACTCCTCTTGATTCCTCTGAATAAGAGTTGAGGCGCTATATGAAGCTCTCGTGGTTAAGCACAAGTGAGGCATACACAAACAAGCCAAGCATATAATGAATGAGCAATATGAAAGGATGCAAGGCACAATAGTAAAGAGAGAGAGAGAGAGTCAATGGATCAAACGCAAACACACGAATATATTTCGAGATTCGAGCACACAGCTCTACGTCCCCGCCTTCACACAGAAGGATTTCCAATCCACTTGTCCACACAGGACTCCCACACAGGGAACCTCCACTGAAGATTTGGGGCAATACACTGGGAGTACACAACTCCTCTCTTAACCGAATACAAACTCTCACAGAGGCAATACACAACCAACACAACACCACCTCACACAAGAGGGGTAGGCACTTAGGGGCCGTTTGTTTCACGTAAAACTCCGTAATTCGTAAATGACTTACTACCCAGTTACAACTACGGCGTTTGTTTGGACCGTAATTCGTAAAAGATTTACGTAACTCAACTAACACTCACTTGCAACCCAGTTACCACTCACTTACAGCCCAGTTACAGTTAATTTTGTGGTCATACAAATTTGTAATATTTTTTTATATTAATATTAAAAAAATTTAATATTTAACTTTTTTAATATTTATTTGCAGTATTAAAACTTTTAAAATCACCAAATAGTTAATTTTGTGGTCAACTTTTTCACCTACGACTTATACATTACGACAACCAAACACCGTAAAGTACAATACACTTTCCCACTTTACAATTTTATATTACCAACCAAACACCGTAAAATTTACATACATGTAACTCATTTACAATTGTAAAAGACTTTACCAATTATAACTACGAATTACGGCTAGTTACGACAACCAAACAGACCCTTAGCCAATACAAATCAATCACCTCACACTTGAGGGATTCCAACACAAACTCCACCTCTCACTAGAGGGAGCTAAACACAATCTCCACCTCTCACTAGAGGGAGCCAACCACCACTCCAAAATCAACCTCTACACAAGAGGGATAACACAAAGTAAGAGGGATTATAACTTGGTGGTTTCCACAACCACAAACTAATTTTCTCAGAAAATAAAAATCCTATAGATAGGATAGAATGATATGGCTCACGTGTGGAAAACAAAGTGTTTTGATCAAAGAAAATCACTTGAGAAAAATACCAAATAGATATAGAATTTTTAGACAAAAAACTAATTCCCAAAAGACTATTTTCTTTGAAATATCAAACACTTTAAAAACAAATAGAGAATAGGAATCTTGAACCAAAAAGTTTTTGCTTAAAACACTAGAAAAGATTAGGAATTTTTCTCTCTAAAAACCTTAACCAAAACAGCCTACAAATGGGGTATATATAACCCCCAAAACAAAATTTGCCCGTTGGCTGCTGACTAGGCCAGAAATGGTCTTCCGGTCAACCGGCCAACGGTCAAATTTTTGACCGTTGAGCCCACCGGTCGACCGGGCCCTGAACCAGAGAGCAACGGCTCTCTGGCCGGTCGACCGCCCGGTCGACCGGGGCAACCCGAGAGTGGGTTGCCTTCAGTCGGTCGACCGCTCGTCGTCGACCGGCCAACTGACACGGCCAAGTGCACATTCTTGTGCACGTCCGGTCAACCGCTCCGGTTGACCGGCTCCTGGTCCGGTCGACCACCAGAGCCTGGCAGACATGATTTAGGGACTGAAAAATTGGGTTTTTAATTCTCAAATAAATCCCATAAAATCTCTAAAAATCCTCAAAAATAGTTTTAGTATAATACTTTGATATACAAACATGTGTGAAAAATTCAACACATATTTCAAACAATTTGAACCATTTTTGTGTTATGGAAATTTTGTCGAAAACCAAAAACTGTATTTTCTAAAACTTGAATTTTTCAAATGGAAATCAGATTTGTCCAAAACTCATCCAAATACAAAAACATGATATTTGAAACAACTTGAAGCATATAGTATATGGATATAATTGAATATACATGAAAGATATATATATCAATGTTTTTGACTTTAAATCCAAAAATACATTTTGTAAAAATACAAAATCTAAATACATGAATAGATTATCAAACTAAGTTTGTATAAATAGTCGAAGCATAAATGTATATAGAACAAATCTAATATACATTAACCATGTAAAATTGTTGATTCTATCTATTCATGAAAAAACCAAGATCGGTTAAACCAAAAACCAAAACCAATAAACATGAAAACTAGAAATAAGTGTGTGTGTTGTGAACTTGAGCATATCACACTATCTAGTCTTTACAAATGGATCTAAATACAAACTAAACTATGTACCAAAGTCTTCTTGTAGAGCGCCGTCTCCAAGTTGACTCGATCCAAACGTGATCCACTGAGCTTGACTCCAACGAGTGCTAGATATGATCTTTGACGCTCGGGTTCTTGAATCACCATGAAAAGCTCCAAAACACCTTTGTTGAAGCTAAACACCTACTAATTTCTTGGTTAGAGATCTGAAACTAAACATCACAAGATTATTAGTAAACATAACTACAAGAGTTAATTATCATCAAAACTAGAGTGGAAGGCCTCTGGGCCAACAATCTCCCCCTTTTTGATGATGACAAAATTCATAGAGTTATATATGCATGGATTAAAGTTAAGCTTCAAAGAAGCTCCCCCTTACTCATGCATAGCAATAAATAATAAATATATGCAATGAATGCTAAACTTGAATATGCATCAACATGCATGAATCAAACATATATTTCAAAACCTTCTTTTTGTTTAAACTCTAAAAATCATTTTTATCATATACATAATACTTAAATTCAATATATGCAAAAATACAAATATGCATATATAAACTCAAATCTTTCTCCTCCTTTTTGTCAATCATCAACAAAGGATCAAAAGAAAAACAATGTTCTCCCCTTTTTGTCTTAAACAAAAAAAAATCAATAAGGGGTGAAATCAAAATAAAACTTTCTTGATACCAATTGAAAGAGAAAAAAAATACCAATTTAGTGCATCATGATATCAATGAAATATACCAATTAAAGTACATAATGTGGTACATAAAACAAATGTTTTTTATATAAATTTAAATACCAATTGATACTAATTGAAAGTAAATACCAATTAAATACTAATTGTAAGTAATAAATCATTTTGAGCAATCCAACCACAATTTTGATATCAATAAACATACCAATTGAAAGTAAAACTTATAGGTAATCTTGATACTAATTTGAAAAGGTTAGTACCTATTGAAAGTAATTTTTCATTAAAAGCATATGATACCAAAAATAATTAATATCCCTTTTTTTAATCATTTTTAACATAAAGTGTGGGAGTAGAATACCAAATCCAATTGAAAAGTGAAATACCAATTGAAAGTAGAAATATGAATTTTCTCCCCTTTATGAAATACCAAATAAAATAATGCATAAGCTTGTATATGATACCATTGAAACATAATCAATTGAAATATATAATAGTCATTTAAGAAATCAAGCTTAGCATAACTAAAAGTTTGTGCTCAAAGATATAGAGATATAGTAAGCACAAATATATATATGTATGAAAATAAATACCAATCGAAATTGATACTATTTGAAGTGTAAGCATACATATATAAAAACATATATGAGTATACAAAAGAAATGTCAATAATGAAACCAATTGAAAAAAATCCAATGATACCAATTGAAAACAAAATAAGATCAAGTGTATAACTCATATTTCCTTCCACCCATTTCATGCACATGTTTAAAATATTTTCAATAAGATGCATACAAGGCATGGTCGCCCAACCAACCGCCCTGAATGGAAAAGTTTTCAAAATGGTTTGAAAGTAGTTTAGCAATAATTGAAAACTCTTCCAAATGAAGAATACGAACTAGTTATAAGAAAAATTTGTAAACTAGTACGAAATCCTTCAAGTAAGGAATAAAACAAAATTATATTCCATGAAAACATGTAAATCACATGATCACCAAACACTCAAAATCTATATAGCATATATATCATACTCATGAAAACAAAATCATGAGAAAACAAATAAGGTGAGTGTATAAGAGTTATGTGAAACACATTATCATGAAATTAGTCAATTAGGCTCAAATAAGAAATTCCTTAAAAACATGGAAATCAACAAAACTCGAATTCTTCAAGGTATATGTATGTCATGTACAAATTAAAAAATACATACATATCCAAACATAACGAGTCCACAAAAGTATATGCATGAAGGCAAGTGGCTCAAGGATGTATATGTATAGCTAATAGTTTGGACAAAATAGACATATACATGAGCTAAACATATAAACATGAAACATGTATAAAATGGAATACAAGTCAAATGCATGAATCATCAAAACTAGGCTATACTATACATCTAATGAGTACAAATGAGCGTTTAAGCACAAACATATAATGATCTATTTGTGGCTCACTATTTATACAAGTATATATTCAAGTTTTAATGAAAACTAACATCTTAGACAAGTAATCAAAGCATGAAGCATAGAAACAAAACAAAAACTCATATGATCATTATGTAAATGAACATGCATTAGATCATGATATGCATATCAGCTAAACAAAAGTGAAAGCCACAAAATATAAGTCCATATAAACATGGGTGTCTCAAATACTAATCATGCATATCACAAGTCTAATAATCATGTCATTTAACATACTAATCATGAAATATCAAAACATACTAATAATGAATAATCTAAAAGCATGCAAACATAATGAGGAGTAAGAGATAGTTACCAAAACCATGAGGGCAACTCTCAATGTCTCCAAAATATGGTGGTCATCCCACCAAACTCCCCTTGAAAGTGATGCATCCAAATAGTCCTCTTTTAAGCTCAGAACGCATCCACCTCAAGGCACCATCGCTCTCATGTCATGCGAGAGCCCACACCTACATCAAATACAATAGGGGTGGTCGTTGTTACCCACACTCTTTTGGGTCCATGGGGTTAGTTCCTTTCCTAACCCAAACAAATTTAGTTGCTAAATTTGAATCATGTATACGATCATAGCAAAACTTAGCAAGGTGGCCCTTACGTCCACAATGTGTACAAGTGTACACATGAGTATACATCGTGTTGTGTGCATGAACGTGCGAAGCATGTGTATGTCGTGAATGGTGTGCATGCAAAGATGGAACTTGTTTCTTTCGAAACATATATTCCAAATGTGAGTGTTTCATGGCACATTGGCTCAAAGTGGAGCCCAAACAATCCACACTCTTCTTTAACAAACATATATCATTATCAATCCTAGAAGAAGAGGTGCATGCAATATGTGAGATAGAATGTGAAGCTACACTAGCATGGCAAACATGAGAATCTATATCATTTTTCAAAGATTTATTTTCATTTAAGCAAACTTCTAAAGCTTTTGAAATCAAATCAATTTGTTTTTCAAAGAAATATTTTCTTTTACAACAAAATCAAGTTTTGAAGACAAGTTTTCATTTTTCTTCAAAATTATTTCACAATCTTTTTATTTTTCAAAATTCATTTTCTTTTAGGACAAGATCTAGTTGGGATTTAAGTGAGTCACGTTCACTTGAAATCTCTTCCTTCTCTTGCAAAACCAAATCTAGTTTTGAACATAAATCCTTATTTTCTTTATTAAGTTCAAAACTCTTCTTTTTCAAAAGATTATATTTTTCAAGTAATTTTGCACATACAATAGATAGTTCTCTTCATTAAGGCATTGGGATCAACATAGTCATTACTTGAAGAACTAGCATCATCATCATCTAATTGAGATTCCGAATATACCTCAAGGGAGTCATTCCCTCGGACCATGTAGCATTGTTGCCCGGATTCTCCACTAGATTCATCCTCCACAATGTTGGGCATTTGTAACTCGGAGGAGGTCAACGTGTTCCACACTGCAAAACGGAATCACAGTTAGAAACTAAGCACAAATATTCTTTATTAAGCGTGCTTCTAAGTGCCTCAAGGGCTTGTGCATTGGCCTCTATATGCTTACTATTACCAAGATAGGATTTCTTGGAAGCGGCAAGGAAAACATGCAAGCCTAGGGTTTTTAGATAGATGGACATCCTAAATTTTCACATGTCAATGTTGGAGACATCAAACATGGGAGGTGACAAGCAATCCATGAGTGTGTGTAAACAATATAAGTGTGCAAATGTAAATGATAGATTAGCTGACCAAGATCACACTCCTAGGTGGTTAAACCAATATCAGGAGCGTAGGCTCTGATACCAATTGAAAGTACGCCTAGAGGGGGGGTGAATAGGTGTACGACTAATCTAATGAACTAAATGCGAAAATTAAAAAACTTAAGTGTAACTACACTTAATGCAACCAACGAGTGTAGCCGAATTCCCAGTGAAGGGCTCTGGACTAACTCCTCTTGATTCCTCTGAATAAGAGTTGAGGCGCTATATGAAGCTCTCGTGGTTAAGCACAAGTGAGGCACGCACAAACAAGCCAAGCATATAATGAATGAGCAATATGAAAGGATGCAAGGCACAATAGTAAAAGAGAGAGAGAGAGAGAGAGAGAGAGAGAGAGAGTAAGAGTCAATGGATCAAACGCAAACACACGAATATATTTCGAGATTCGAGCACACAGCTCTACGTCCCCGCCTTCACACAGAAGGATTTCCAATCCACTTGTCCACACAGGTCTCCCACATAGGGAACCTCCACTGAAGATTTGGGGCAATACAACCGGGAGTACACAACTCCTCTCTTAACCGAATACAAACTCCACAGAGGCAATACACAACCAACACAAACACCACCTCACACAAGAGGGGTAGGCACTTAGCCAATACAAATCAATCACCTCACACTTGAGGGATTCCAACACAAACTCCACCTCTCACTAGAGGAGCTAAACACATCTCTACCTCTCACTAGAGGGAGCCAACCACTCCAAAATCAACCTCTACACAAGAGGGATAACACAAAGTAAGAGGGATTATAACTTGGTGGTTTTCACAACCACAAACTAATTTTCCCACAAAATAAAGATCCTATAGATAGGATAGAATGATATGGCTCACGTGTGAAAAACCAAGTGTTTTGATCAAAGAAAATCACTTGAGAAAAATACCAAATAGATATAGAATTTTTAGACCAAAACTATTCCCAAAGACTATTTTCTTTGAAATATCAAACACTTTAAAAACAAATAGAGAATAGGAATCTTGAACCAAAAATTTTTTGCTTAAAACACTAGAAAAGATTAGGAATTTTTTCTCTCTAAAAACCTTAACCAAAACAGCCTACAAATGGGGTATATATAACCCCCAAAACAGATTTGCCCGTTGGCTGCTGACTAGGCCAAAATGGTCTTCCGGTCGACCGGCCAACGGTCAAATTTTTGACCGTTGAGCCCACCGTTCGCCCGGGCCCTGAACCAGAGAGCAACGGCTCTCTGGCCGGTCGACCGGGCAACCCGAGAGTGGGTTGCCTTCAGTCGGTCGACCGCTCGGTTCGACCGGCCAACTGACACGGCCAAGTGCACATTCTTGTGCACGTCCGGTCAATCGCTCCGGTCGACAGGTCTCCTGTCCCGTCGACTGGTCGGTCGACCGCCAGAGCCTGGCAGACAGGATTTAGGGACTGAAAAATTGGGTTTTTAATTCTCAAATAAATCCAATAATCTCTAAAAATCCTCAAAATAGTTTTAGTATAATACTTTGATATACAAACATGTGTGAAAAATTCAACACTATTTCAAACAATTTGAACCATTTTTGTGTTATGGAAATTTTGTCGAAAACCAAAAACTGTATTTTCTAAAACTTGAATTTTTCAAATGGAAATCAGATTTGTCCAAAACTCATCCAAATACAAAAACATGATATTTGAAACAACTTGAAGCGTATAGTATATGGATATAATTGAATATACATGAAAGATATATATATCAATGTTTTTGACTTTAATCCAAAAATACGTTTTGTTAAAATACAAAACCTAAATACATGAATAGATTATCAAACTAAGTTTGTATAAATAGTTGAAGCATAAATGTATATAGAACAAATCTAATATACATTAAACCATGTAAAATTGGTTGATTCTATCTATTCATGAAAAAATCAAGATCGGTTAAACCAAAAACCAAAAACCAATAACATGAAAACTAGAAATAAGTGTGTGTGTTGTGAACTTGAGCATATCACACTATCTAGTCTTTACAAATGGATCTAAATACAAACTAACTATGTATCAAAGTCTCTTATAGAGCGCCGTCTCCAAGTTGACTCGATCCAACGTGATCCACCGAGCTTGACTCCAACGATGCTAGATATGATCTTTGACGCTCGGGCTCTGAATCACCATGAAAAGCTCCAACACTACCTTTGTTGAAGCTAAACACCTACTAATTTCTTGGTTAGAGATCTGAAACTAAACATCACAAGATTATTAGTAAACATAACTACATGAGTTAATTATCATCAAACTAGAGTGGAAGGCCTCTGGGCAACAATCTCCCCCTTTTTGATGATGACAAAATTCATGGAGTTATATATGCATGGATTAAAGTTAAGCTTCAAAGAAGCTCCCC
>JAVJIF010015390.1:0-66516 GCA_038442645.1 Agave tequilana
TTTAACAAATAAAAATGAAAAAAGATATTAGAAGGAGAAAGCACGAATCAATCAATGTTAAAAGTGTTTAAAAAGATCTTATCCTGAGAAGCCACTTGATTTTGTTGGAATTTCTATATTTTTAAAGAAAAAAGGTTAAATTTTCAACACAAATTAGTCAACTAATTGAGTCATATTTCATTACTGTGGTATCTTCTAACCATTTTTGCTCCTTTCGCGAGGATTGGAAAGCAAATCTTTTCATTCAAAATTTAAGATGGGGCATTAAAATGGAAATGTTCAAGCATATCTAGATCATCTAGAGTGCCTAAAAAGTCAATAAGCAAACGATTTTCAAATTTCTAAGGGTTAATAGCACAAAATAGGTCATCAAGAAGATCATTTTACATAAGATTTATGGTTTAGGACACCCATATTGAGAATCTAAATGTTTGATTATGATATACAAACTTTAGAACTCTTCACACCGATCAACTTTTGTTGGATTTGAAACATCATAATCCATAAATCTATATGCTTGTGCACGCGCTAATGTATCTTTTTTCCTAAAATTATCATGTCCGAGTTAAGGTCATCTCCAAATTCATATTTGAAGAGGACAAAGAAGGCATGTCTGATTGGGTAGAGAACATATAAGCGTTGGTTGGTTGGGTGGAGTTTTAACTAGACGTAGACAAAAATTCACTGTTAAACATTTAGTTAATCTTTTTTAGATTCCTAATCTTTACTTCCAACTAAAAAATGCGTTTCAAAATTTGCTATTAGAACTATGCTAAAAATTGAGGGACAATCCAACTACAACTTGCCAATCATAAGTGTAATAGCATAGGACCAAAATATAGAATTAGGTTTGATAACTACTTGTTAAAGGCTTAGGATTACATTGCCTTAAAAAGATCAACTGTATTTGAGTCAGATCCACATCTTCGCAAATGTCTAAACAACTGATGTTCCAATTCTTAAATCAAATCCTATAATGTTATGAATAAATTTGGTTTGTCTGAATGCATACAAGATAGATGCAGGGCTGGTCCTTGATCGAGGAAAAATCGTACACAAAAAGTGTTGTTTTGAAATCAAGCAATAAAAGTGTGCGTGCTTTGGCTTCCCTGATTCGTCCGTTATAGCATAAAGGCTAAACGGGTCGAATCCTCAGGGACGAAAAGCGATAGAATTTTACCGATATGTTCACGTGTGTGTTAACAGTTCTTCTATGTTTTAAAGAATGAAAAGAAAAGAAAATAAGGAATGGAAAGAGAAGTGTACGTGAAAACAAAGAAGTGGGAAGAGAAGTGTACAGTGAAAACAAAGAAGTAGGAAACATAGAAAAGATAGTTTTTGTGATTTTAGTAATTATTTCTAAAACAAAGTAAAAAGAAAAGAAAACTCATGACTACTAACTACTAATGACTCCATTAACCATGCTAACCTCTTAGTGATAGTTGCCTCACATGTATCCTTGGCCATCACTAGTCCTTAATTCAAGAGCGTTTCAAAGCATGACTCTTAAGATAACTCATCACATCCAACTCAATATACAAGTGCAAGCTACATTTAAACCATCAAAACTAAATAAGAGCAAGCATAGAATAAGTAATGTTAGCTTGTTAGAGAGTTAAAATGTAGAGTGTTAGAATCCATCATCATAAGCCATCAATAACTTTTGGAAGAGCAAGGTCAAGTAGAGGCTATTAGATTCATATGGATTATCATGTAAGGGGTAAGCAATTAGTGGTTAGTAGTTAGTTGCCATGAGAAAAAATTAGCTAAGCATGTAAAAGGAGTTAGAGAGAAGGAACAAGGAGAGATAAGAGAGAACCTTTCATAAATTGTCACCTTCCATTATAAGCACTCTTGCTTTCCATCCATGTACTACTCTCTTTCCTATTACAATATCTTCAAGAAATAGAAAATACAAAAGAGGAAGAAGAAGAGAAACTAACCTAAACATCCTAAGGAGAAGAAACTACCCTAAAAACTACTTCAAGAACTTTACTCTCTGGATCCCCCTTCTGTAAAATATCATGAGGCATTTATAGGCACTAGGAGGAAGGGGCCAGGGAGACAATCCCTGGCCCGAAGTACTGGCACAGCCGCGCTAGTACTGCCATGCTAACGCACTTTTGTCACGTTTTCGCAGCCCTACGGGACCGTGTGCGCAGCGCGCCTGCTACGTACTCCCCGCTTGTCCCCCTGTCGGTTGTACCTCTTTGATTCTGAATTTGGGCACCTAGTTTTGACAAAATCACCCTCCAAGATCAATGGCTATTTTTTTAGGCTTTTAATCACGTATTAAATGAGATTTTCGGCCTCTTCTTCATTTCATGCAATGGATCTAGAAACATACAAGACAGGTGTTATTAATAAAATTTAATATTAAATAAATGTGAAAATGTGGTATGAAATATGTAATTTTAGAGACTAATCACATCCCACACTTATCTTCTGCTCGTCCCGAGCAAAACAGAAAAACTAACTAAGAAGATTATTAAACCACTTCGCAGGTGGCGCGATTACACTGAGCGTGTGTAACAAGCCGTTAAACCTCTAGATTTGCCCTAGAGGAGGAGTTTTATCTCCTGAGGGTTTTCAGCAGATTACACCCACAAAATCCATAAAGAAAGAAATCAAATGTTAGTATTTTGAAAACGCATTTTAAAATAGAGAAAAGTGTCAAAATATTTTTACGAAAATTTAAGTGATCTAAGGTCATAGTTTAACCAGAAATTATTCTTCCTTAAACTAAGTCTAAATGAAATTCTTGTTATAAATTAAATGTAAGAATTTAAAATTGAATCGATTCTTTGATCTTTCATAAAACTCTTAGAAAAATATGCACTTTGTGAACTGTGAAAATTTTAGGAATTGACTCTAATTTTCATGCCATTTATTTCTATCATTTTTTATTTTTCTTCCCATAGTTTTCTTAGGCTTTCTAACTTACCCAGGTAGTGAGCCTTTAGCTGGTGACTCCCAAACTAGATAGTTTTAGGGTACCAAATGAGAAAACATTCATCGGTTTAAGGACTTGAATAAACAACGCAACAAAACTAAAGGGGACTATTTTATTTTTTGTCCACTGTTTTAGACGTGAATAATCATGCTTCTTGAGGCATAAATACCCATCTTCAATAAGTGATTTTATCATCATTTTTTATATATTTTTTTATGGCATTTTTAGTTTTTGTTTCAATCCCAAAAAAATTGTGTAAGTGTGAAGTGCATATATCTAAGGCAAAAAATTCAAGATCAAATTATCTTTTCAATCTTACTTCTTTATCCTAAAATTTAAATAAGATCTATTATTTTGATTTGGTTTAAAAATTCATAATTTTAGGTCTTCCTAATTCCTAAGATAATCTTAATTTTCTTTAAAATAGATCAAAATTTTTTCTCTTATTTTAAAAAGTTTTGTAAAAAGAAAAGAAAAGAGTTAAAGAAAAATTTAAAAATTTCCTAAAAAGAAGTGTAAAAGAAAAAAATTTAAAACAATCTAGGTTAGTAAACTCTCCCCCACACTTATATCATGCATTGTCCTCAATGCATTATGAATGTTTATATACATGAAACAAATGAAAAAGAAAGGAAAATTGCCTCATGGTGGTGGCTCCGGTGGTGATCTGATTGAGCCAAGCGTTGCTAACCAATCAAGATAATATGGTGGCTCACGGAATCTACCTTTATTGACCTCTTTTTTATTTACATATTTACAATTCCCAATTTTAATAGGATCATGCAAGATCCTATCATGAAAATTATTCTCTTTACATGACTAATCTTAGAAGATCATCACTAAGTCATTCTGATCAATACCTTGGTCCAACAATAGAATGTGATTTTGTGGAATGGATGATTTGGGCTTTGAAATGAAAAGTTCGGGAACCAATACTGACTCAGGAAAATCAATTTTGGGTTCGAGAGTTGATTTAGGTTCAAGAGTTGAGTCCAAATCAAAGAATTTAATTTCACATTCTATTCCCATCAATGAAATATGACTATTCAAAAGAAATGGCTCAATTTTAAAATCCATGAATACAGGAATCAATGTTGGCTCGGGTAATGGGTCCAACTTGGGTAAGGATGCTAGAGTCAACATAGATTCAAAGATTGAAATTGAATCACAAAGTGGTGGGTCTGGTTTATATTCATATTCAAGTTCAATTTCATTGAAATAAAAACTTGACAATTTGTCAATGGGTTGATATTGATCAAATTCAAGGTTTTGTAGTGAAATTGAATCTTGGTCAAAGTCTTCAAGATTTCATGATTCTTCATTTTTATCAATATGATTAGAAGTGTTAGGAATGGTCAAAGATTAGGTAGGGAGAGTTTCCTTATTCCTACACATGTTTTTCAATCGACTAAGTCTAGCTTCTATCATATTGAAAGGATCGCTTTAGAATTGAATCACAGATTTCGTACTCTTTTCTAAGTCGGTATGTTCTTCTTACTGTGGGACTTGAAAAATGGAGTAAGGATCTTGGATTTGAAAACTTTGATGGGATTTTGAGTCTTCTAGATTTTTGAATTCGTCGCTCGAATTCCTCTAAAGCTTTCATCCTCTTATTCCAATCAATTGTTCTTCTAATGGTTGTTCGGGAGAAGGAGTATATGAAGCTGGATGTTGGTAAGGTGGTTGACTATGACTCGGGAGAGTTGTATCCCACTGACTCTGTGAAGAGTGATAATGATTATTCTAGTTTTGTTTATAGTATTGGGACTGGGGCACATATTGAGTCGAATAATCCCAATTCGGCATATATGGTTAGTTCATGTTGTACATAACTGGGTCAGAGTTATCCGAGTTAAATAAGGTCGGAGTAAAATATGAACTCATATTAGGATTGAAAAATTGTTGTTGTTAAAATTCATTTCACAATTTACAAAAACAAACAAACAAACAACAAATAAAGAAAGAGGAAAAAGAAAACAAGCCTATGCTAGGGTTGACTTAGACCTAGACGACTTCTAACTGATTAGACTGTCCACGGGAGGTACATTGTCAGAATCTGACCATAAATTAATCGGCCAGGTAGGGGTAAGATCAGTGGGAGGTATCCGTGTCGGAGCAACGAGCTTAATCATGCCAAACCAGTGTTCTTCGAGGTTTCGCCTTTCAATCCCTAACCTTTGACACCGATTTGACAAAAGTCAACTTTTAACAACTTCCCCCTTAGATCAGTCTCTTAAATGAGTTCGAGATGTCCCTAGGGGCCAACGTCTAGCAATTTTTATTAAGGCTTGGGTTGTGTGAGTGAGGAGGTGATTTTTGGTCTAAGGGAGGATGATGATTCCCCGCCTTATGTTGTATTGGGTTTTACCCTTAAGTTCAATTCGTGCAAGTATGCAATATAGATAAGAATGAACACACAAAGAGAGTAAATTACCCACGTGTTTATCCTAACTATATGCAATGCAATATGTACACCTCCGTCAAGATCACAACAACACAAGAATAAAATACAGTATATTGGAATTGAAATCGACACGTGCCAAGGTGCAAATGTCTAAACTATTTTAAAGCATCCAATTTTCATATTTTAGTTCTTAATTATTACAATGCACAGGTAATCTAAACAAAAACTAGCAGCAGAATATAGCAATATACAATAATTTACCCAACCACACAAAAGCAAGTGTGGACTTCTACAATGCTAAAAATTTGACCTGCACACCGAAAACAAAGAAGAAAAGTTAACAAAAATGTGAAATCAAACCGTTCCCATCCCCGACAACGGCACCAAAATTTGATCAAGGAAAAATGGTGCACAAAAAGTGTTATTTTAAAATCAAGCAATAAAAGTGTGTGTGCTATGGCTTCCTCGAAACTTCCGTTATAGCATAGAGGCTAAACAGGTTGAATCTACAGAGAAGAGAAGCGAAAGAACTTTTACCGGTATGTTCATGTGTGTGTTAACGGTTCTTCTATGTTTTAAAGAATGAAAAGAAAAAAATAAGGAATTGAAAAAGAAGTGTACAGTGAAAATAAATAAGTGAGAAACATAGAAAAGATGATTTTTGTAATTATTTCTAAAATAAAGTAAAAAGGAGAGAAAACTCATGGCTACATTAACCATGCTAACTCTTAGTGCTAGTTGCCTCACATGTATCCTTGGCCATCACTAGTCTTTGGTTCAAGAGCGTTTCAAAGCATGACTCATAAGATAACTTATCACATCCAAACTCAACAAACAAGTGTAAGTTACACTTAAACCATCAAAACTAAATAAGAGCAAGCATGAAATAAAGTAATGTTAGCTTGTTAGAGAGTTAGGATGTTAAAGTGTTAGAATCCATCATCATAAGCTATCAATGGCTCCTGCAAGAGCAAAGCCAAGTAGAGACTATTAGATTCATGTGAAATATCAAGTAAGGGGTAAGCAAGTTAGTGGTTAGTGGTTAGTAGTAATTGCCATGAGAGAAAATTAGCTAAGCATGTAAAAGGAGTTAGAGAGAAGGAAATAAGGAGAGATAAAGAGAGAACCTTTCTTAGATTGTCACATTTGATTACAAGCACTCGTGCTTTCTACCCATGTACTACTCTTTTTCCTATTATAAAATCTACAAGAAATGAAAAATACAAAAGAAGAAGAAGAAGAACTAACCTAAACTACCCTAAGGAGAAGAAACTACCGTAAAAACTACTTCAAGAACTCTACAATCTGGATCCCCCCTCTCTAAAACACTAAGGGGCAATTTATAGGCACCAGGAGGAAGGGGGCCAGGGAGACAATTCCTAGCCCTGAGTACTGGCGCAGCTGCGTCAGTACTGCCGCGAAAACACGGCTTTTGCCACGTTTTCGCGCTTACTGGCGCCGCGCGCGTGGTGCTGCCTGCTGCGTGCTCCCCGCTTGTCCCATTGTCGGCTGTACCTCTTGGATTCTGAATTTGCGCACCCAGTTTTGACAAAACCACCCTCTAAGGTCAATGGCTATTTTTGTAGACTTTTAATCATTAATTAAATGAGATTTGGGGCTTCTTCTTCATTTCATGCCATTGATCTAGAAACATACAAGGCAGGTATTATTAACAGGATTTAATATTAAGTAAATGTGAAGGTGTGGTATGAAATATGCAATTTTAGAGACTAATAAGTCATGAATTTTCAAAGAAGGCCGTGGGCGAATGTAGAAAATGTGCCTCTATATAAGCATACTATTTTTTTAATGAAAGAATAAGCATATTAATTACACTTTTTTTCCTTATATGATAGATATACTAATTAGTAGCATAATGAATGAAATGGGAAAGAAGCTACTTAAACATGAAAGTATTTACACTAACCCTAAAGTTACACAAATTGGGTGTGAAGAAGAAAAATAGACTAGTTAAACATGAATGCATGGATGTTTAGAAATTAGAATGAGACTATTCTTTGAAATAGTATCAAGCACCCCCAAGACACAGCAGCATAAACATTGAAGCCACAAATACAGATTGCTTTCATAAAACAGATTTGATGACAAGAAGAATGAAGACTATTATTTAAACATACACAAATGCATGATTATTACAATGAGACCATTCGCAAAATCTAAAATTTGCTAGACAACATACAAATTAAATGTATAAAAAACTAAAAATGCAGAGAGTTTGAGACATAAGCACAAGATGCCAAAAAGAACCTTAAACACAGACGCATTACGATCAAAATGAAACAGTTTGAAAAACCCTAAAATTGGCTTGGCAACCTCCAACTCAAAAATATGTATAAAAAACTGAAAATAATGAAAACCCATTTAAAATATAAGCACAAGAAGCACGAAAAATCCTATCTTTAGCATTAGACTGAGTTCTGAACAGAACCCATTTGAGAAAATGCAAACTGAGACAGAAAACAAAAAGGCCACACTGAATTCTAGACGCAACCCGTTTAAGAGAATGCAATACCGAGTCAAGAAACAAAACCAATATGATACGTGAAGGTATAACAAGAAAAATGAGATTGAAACTGAATGAGAACAATGAGCTTTACCTTTGAGATCGGCGACGGTTTCATGAGGAGAAATTACCACGACGAGATGAATGTCAGGGTTGGTGTCGATGAAGAGGGAGACAAGTGAAGAGAGTTGTCGAGGAGACGAAGAAGAAGAATATTCAATTTTATTTAGTTTTTAAAAAGGTAAAAACAAAATAAATCATCTCCTAAAAAAATAAAAAATTAAACACAGTGGGACTCGAACCCACTTCTGATCGAAAGTCAGAAGTGTTAATGCATTGCGCTGGCCAGTCTTTCTGTTGGAATCATCTCTTCCAATTTTTGAACACCACTCTAAAAATTTTCGGCCTCACTGAGCCCTGGGCTTGTGCCCTGGTCGCCCTGGCCCAGGGTCAGCCCTGGATAGACGTAAAACCTATCTCCGTGATCTTATGTCAAACCAATCATCTAAGTAGCCTAATTTCACTTCGTAGCCCCATTATCTCTCCATAGAAGCATAATAACACACATATTTACCTAAACACTTGCTTTCATGTACAGAGCTCATTCATGCCTGAACATATTAGTCTGTTATGTTTTATATGCGCTACCTTTGTGTGTGAGTCCGGTTCACACACACACACACACACAGAGAGAGAGAGAGAGAGAGAGAGAGAGAGAGTTAAAACAAGATGATTGGATACATATAGGGCAGAGAGGGCCGCCTGCAAGGGTTGTACCCAATGGTGTATTTGTGTGTTAGAATTTAGTTAGTGCAGTAAATTGATGAAAGAGAATCAGAGAAGAGAGAGAGAGAGAGAGAGAGAGAGAGAGAGAGAGAGATCCAATTGAATCAAATTGTATTGTATTGAGACTGAAATTGAATTGAAGGGGCATTAAATTTGAAGGCTACTGCTGCAACAGCAACAACAGTCAATCATGCAATAAATCATGTTGATATAGATTTGTTTGCGGAGTGGCATTGGATCTGACTCTGGTGTGTCTATTGAAATGAAAGAAAGTTAAAAGACAGAAAAAGTTTTGCTGCAGCAGCAGCCGATCAGAGCAGAGAACTGATCTTTGGCCAGATGGATGGAGTCACGTTTGATGGCCTCGAGTCCGATCCAAATGAATCCATGGTGGCCGTCAGAGCCCCAAAACCCCCATTCTTTGTTGGTGATGTGGTAGAGATTTTCCACCACAGACGGCCGGACGGTCGATCCAAACGACAAATGAGAGTAGAGAAGTGGAGAGAGTGTGAATAAAAGTGATGCACAACACAGAAAATAAGAGATACAAGATTTTTTATGTGAAAACTCAAATAGAGGAAAAAAACTACGGGGAGGAGAAGATTCCATTATAATTCTCAAGTCACAAATTACAGAGAATTTTTTGGTATGTCTCTGAGTTGGGATCGATTGGAATGGCAAAACCCCTTCCTCGTTGGAGGAGAAGGTCTACTTATACTGAGCTGTCAGCGTGGAGGCGGATGGAGTGCTGGCCAGATCATCTTAACTGCACGATCTATTCATGTTGATTTGTTGTAACGGCTGTGATTATTAGCGCTGGACTGTTGGGATTGTATGCAGAAAATCTCTCTACTGTCCATAACTGCCCGCGCTGGGAGCGTTACACATTATGAACGTGAGAGAAAAAGGAGAGGCGAAATGAAAGCGGACATCACAGTGGCCATTGCTGAAAACTTCCGGAGTGGAATCGTGAGCATTGGACCGCAGATGGCTCTGAAGGGATAACGTTTTCGGGGATGGAGCTTACTTCGGGATGACTTGAGACGACGGAGCTTCCGAGGTGGAAGAGCTTTCGGTATGAAAGTTGACTTCGAAGTTATCTGAAGTGATTCTGGGAGGATGCGGAGTAGCGAGGGTCTCGAGATGGACCGAGAGCCGTGAATGTCTCCAGGGAGGCTTTCAATTGCATGGACATGTGTTATCATCTTGACGGGGGTTAGTTTTTGACCACTACATATGCCCCCTATCTTTAGCTTGCCGGAGGAAAGCTGGAAGAGCGGAGTTGGTAGAGATCTTTAAATGCTTTCACTTCTTCTTAATGTCTATGAGCGGGGGATTTGGATCATAAATGTGATCTTTTGGATTGACTTGGAGATCACGCAGTTGGCTGACAGCTGGTGTCACACCTCACTTCCTAAAATACGTGAAAACAGAGTTGCGACAAGTGTCGACGACGTATATACGCAGGGAGAATACCCCAGGTATACATACTAAGCCTACACTAACCTAAGCAAGTTATAAAAATCTGCTACGATAAATCTATATCACTGCAATATCACATATAAGTATCCACACGTGATATGTAGGGATAGAGGAGATGGAAGAAGGTAGCACAGAGATCGGAAGACAATGGAGCAAGACGACGCATTGAAGCAGGCCAGGTTAGCTCCCGGTCGATCGCACAGTCGACCGGTGGAGAAGGCCGGTCGACCGCCTGGTTGATCGGTGTGCACGACGTGCACAGGGTTAGCCCGGTCGACCGTAGCATAGAACGGTCGACCGCCCGGTCGACCGACTGAAAGCAGGCTGCTCTCGGTTTGGGTCCGGTCGACCGCGACATGGGTCGGTCGACCGGCCGATCGATCGACAGACGCGTTGACTTTCCTTTTGGGATTCGGATTCCTTTTCTGTTTGGGATCGAATCCAGCTGGGGTTTCCTAAAACCCAAGAACTCTGTGGCTATAAATAAGAGCTAGAGCCCTCATGTATTGTATCCCTGAAAATATCACTGAAAATCTCCATTGAAAATTCCTTGAACAAGGAATAAGTTGTATTTGATTGTTGAATCAATAAAATCCCTCTCTCCCTTGCCCCAAGGACGTAGGCACGTTACCGAACCTCGTTAAATACTGTGTTGATTGCTTTTTCTATTGTTCTCTGTTCTTGTCGTGTTGGGTACGTCTCTGGCTGCATCATCTCCACCTGGTTGGTAGATTCCTCAGAGGGGTTGTTATCCTGCACGCAACAATGGTATCAGAGCATCCCAGGTTCATCGTGGGATCATCTGGTGATTCCAAGGGCATCAGTTGCTGTTTGGTGGAGATTGTGTGTCAATCTCGAGGCGGCGTTGGGACTGTTTGTGGGATCGTGTGTCGATCTCAAAACAGCGTGTAGATTGCTCGAGGAATCAATTTGAAGGAGTAGATTGCTTCAGAAACTCTTTGAGGGTTTCGTGTGGAGGTAAAGATCCTATCTTTATCCAGTTTACTTATCTAACTCCATTTGTTTCCGCATTACTTTGAGGAATCAGTTGAGAAGATGGCTAGAGAAGGCACATCATCGAAAAAATTCATGAATCCACATCTGCTGAGGATTGATGTGGTAAAGTTCAACGGCACGAACAACTTCGGTATGTGGAGGTGTGAGGTGATGGATGCGCTGACGGCATCAAATCTCGAAGACACTCTACGGTTGGAGAAGAAGCGCGCATCAACAACGGAAGAAAATTGGGACAAGATGAACCGTACGATGTGTGGCTTGATCAGGTCTTTTCTGACACAAGACATCAAGTATCATGTGTTGTATGAGACATCTGCGAGGCAGCTGTGGGAGATCCAGAGAAGAAGTATCTGACGAAAAGCATAGAATCGCGGTTGCAGTTGAAGAGTAAGTTTTATAGTTTTCAGATGCAAAGAGGATGCTCCATCAATGAACACTTGAATCGCTACACAAGGCTTCTTATAGATCTAGTTAATGTGAATGTGGAGACCAATGAAGAGGATAAGGCGATAATCCTATTGAATTCTCTTCCTAGGGAAGAGTATGAGACCTTTACTCTTACATTGATCAATGGAAGAAAATTCCTTAACTACAGTGAGGTGCCTGCTATTCTTATGAATTATGAAACAAGGAGACATGACCGATTGTCTTCTTCGGGGAACACAAAAATAGAGGCATTGGCAGTAAGAGGCAGGAGTTCCAATAGGAAGGGAAGAGATGATCAGGGAAGATCAAAGTCCAGATCAGGCTTCAGAGATCTAAAGAGAAATCAGTGCGCCTTGTGCAAGGAACTAGGGCACTGGAAAGTTGATTGCCCGAAGGCCAAAGGTAAGAAGATGGAGTCAAACGCTGAGGCGAATCTCGCACAGGCGGATGGATCGGATTCAGACTCATCAGTATTCTCTCTCTCAGTTTCTACTCCTACTGTTGATTACTCAGATAATGCTAAGTGGATCTTAGATACCGGAGCCACCTATTATGTGTACCCGAACAGGGCCTAATTTTCTAGTTTTGAGAAGCTAGATGGATGTTACACGGTCAGGGGTGATGATCATTCGTTTAATATAGAAGGGATGGGTACAGTCTTATCAAGATGGAAGATGAGATAGTATGAGAATTGAAGGAGGTAAAATATGTACTTCAACTCAAAAGGAATCTTATCTTGTTGGTGCTTTGGAAGCATTAGGCCTTGTGGTATCTATACGAGATGGTGTTCTCAAGATGACCAAAGGCTCAATGGTGGTTATGAAGGGCGTCCGCCAGGAAAATCTCTACTACTTGAAGGATAGTACGGTTATAGGTCAGGTGGAGACTTCTAGTTCTTCAGATGATGGTTGCACAAAGGTCTGGCAGGTAAAGGTCGGACAAGGAGGTGAAAGGTCTTTGCAAGCTCCTGTAAAGAAGGGATCATTGGAAGGTGCTGCTACCTGAAACTTGGAGGGTGAACACAACGTTCTGGACAAGAAGAAGATGAAATTCAGCACTAGTACTCACCAATCAGAAGGTCTTCTTGATTGTATTCACGTAAGCGTTTGGGGACCTGCTTGGAGGTCACAGGTACTTTGTCTCTTTCATTGATAGTTTATCTAGGCATTATTGGATATATCCCATGAGACAAAGGTGTGAAACCCTAGATATGTTGGTGAAGTGGAAAGGAAGAATGGAGAAACAGACAGGTAGGAAGATCAAGGAGCTACAGATTGGTAATGTTGAAAGAGATATGAACCAATTCCTACGATTTGGCCAGAAAACTGGTATTGGTACTCACTTCACAGAAGGTATACATGGGTTGGCTAAGGAAATAAATCGTTCCTTACTGGAGAAGGTTTGGTGCTTGTTGTCTAATACACGATTAGACAAATCGTTTTGGGCTGAGGTGATTGTGTTGCTAGCCATCTCATAAATGAATCGACTGCGATAGGAGGTAAAACTCCATTGGAAATTTGGTCTGAAAAAGCTGCTCAAGATCATAGTTTGCTGCAAAAATTTGAAAGTCCGACCTACTTCAGTGCCAAAGATGGCAAGGTAAATCCGCAAGCAAAAAAGTTTGTATTTTTAGGTGTTAACAGAAATATGAAAGGCTACATGTTATGGGACCTCCAAAATAAGAAGATCGTGTTGAGTAGGCATGTCACGTTTGATGAGACTTCAGTGTTGAAGTCTACCATCTCTCAGCAGGTAGAGAGGACAGAGACCGAGGAAGTATCGCAGCGAGTGGAGGTTGATGCTACTCTACCATCTCCAGTTGGTTCGGTATCAGTGAAGACTTCACCGGATGTGACACCGGGTGGAGATCATGTAGCTAGGGTTGATACTGAACAGGTTAAAGATATTGCTGAGAATGTCGAATTATTTGCAACCATTGTAACTAAGATAAACCACGCACGTGGGTAAAGAAGCATGAATCTCAAGCTTGTGACCGCGACAAGCTCAAGTTGAAGGCCGTTGTTCTCCATGACGGTAGTGAGGAGGTTCATATAACTCAGCCAGATAGGTTCGCTGCTGAAGATCCAGGTACAAGTGCTTGAGCTTGATGGAGCTCATTTCAATGAACTACGGTTGGCTTGATCCCTTGGGAAAGGTACGTAGGCAGCCGTAAAGGCACAGCCACATTTAGTGATGCAACCCGTATGAAGCTGTTTGGGTTCTCGAGAAGCTGATTGGGACTTCACGTAGAGGTGGAGAGTTGGACTTCACGTAGAGGTGAAGCATTTTGATCTCGAAGAACAGTTGATCTTCTGGTGAAAAGAAAGTTGAGCTTGCATAAGAGGGGTGTGCATCCAGTTTGTTGAAACCGATGATAGTGTTCGGTGTGCTCTACTCAGACTTGATTGGACCGTCAGCTGAAGACATGTAGACTGGAGAGAGCCAGTTAATTAGAGAGTCAGTATTGGCTCATAATGAGTTCTTCGTGAGATCATATAGTTGCTGAGTTGGAGACACGTTCGGTGATCAGTATGTATGGTATTTCTCCTAAGGTGCAGTGATGGGAACGCATGTTTGGTGCATTCCAGTTGGATAGCTAAGCTAAAGGCTCAATCCGAGATCGTGTATCGATTTCGCCGAGATCGTGTGTCAATTTCGCCAGGTGATAGACTGGAGTTCGTTGGAGATCGGCTCAGATTTGAAAAATCTTCACCGAGGTGGAGAATTGTAGGAAGATAGGAGATAGAGGAGATGGAAGAAGATAGCACAGAGATCGGAAGACAAAGGAGCAAGACGACGCATTGGAGCAGGCCAGGTTAGCTCCCGGTCGACCGGTGGAGAAGGCCGGTCGACCGCCCGATTGACCAGTGTGCACAAAGTGCACAGAGTTAGCCCAGTCGACCGCCCGGTAGACGGTGGCATAGAACGGTCGACCGCCCGGTCGACCGACTGAAAGCAGACTGCTCTCGGTTTGGGTCCGGTCGACCGCACGGTCGACCGCAGCATGGGTCGGTCGACCGGTCGGTTGACCGGCAGACGCGTTTTGACCTTTCTTTTAGGATTCGGATTCTTTTTCTGTTTGGGATCAAATCCAGCTGGGGTTTCCTAAAACCCAGGAACTCTGTGGCTATAAATAAGGGCTAGAGCCCTCATGCATTGTATCCCTAAAAATCCCACTGAAAATCTCCATTGGAAATTCCTTGAACAAGGAATAAGTGTTGTAATTGATTGTTGAATTAATAAAATTCCTCTCTCTCTTGCCCCGAGGATGTAGGCACGCTGCCGAACCTCGTTAAATACTGTGTTGATTGCTTTTCTCTATTGTTCTCTGTTCTTCTCGTGTTGGTACGTCTCCGGCTGCATCAGTCTCCGCCTGATTGGTGGATTCCTCAGAGGGGTTGTTGTCCTGCGCGCAATATGATAACATATGAATAAGGAACAGAATAATGAATGGTAATGATATATGGTAATCAAGGAGACAACAGAATCAAAAAGAATAAAAAGGAAGACAAGAATACCAGATCCAAATAAAGGGAAACTCCGAGTCCTTGTAAATCATACAATCTCAATGAACACCTGATCTAAGAAATAAAACGTCTAATATCTGGACGTGCAAATCCAGGATTGTTAGGAAGCGACCTAATGAGTGTGTAAAAATAATAGGGAAGTGCACATGCATTAATGTGTGAGCAAATGAAATGAAGGTATAAACTGGAATAAACTGAAATAATATGCAAATATAAATAAATAATAGTAAGGCAGTCAATAACAGGAGCAGATGTCAGGTATCTATCACAATCTATATATATCAGGTGGGTAGAGTCAGCCAGTGATAGAATCAGACGTACAATCAGGTCATGTACACCATCGGTGTCCAATGTAGTATACATGTATCAGATGTCTGTCATATCTTACATGAGTACAATCAGGTGAATACAGTCAATTACAGTACACAATAACAATTTATCATATGTCAGCGAACATCAATTGCCATCTGTAATAGACACATCCCATACTATGTCTATCACACATATTAATCAGAGTCCTATGTTATTGAAACTGATTGGTTGAAGATATTATCCATTCTTTAGGTGGGTCCCGTACATATCCGGGACCACGGCCCAGATGCCTGGCGCTGAACTAGGCCCTACCGCTAGGAAGTTAGTAACAGTAACAAAATTCATAGTATCATTGTGGAACAATACTCACAGTAACACTGTTGAACAATAAACAGATGGTCCCTGTAACCTGCAGAGAAAAATTTTTTTATGTTAAATTTGTAGACAAATTTCAAAGTAGAACAGTAATTGATATTGTTGATATTAAAAATTATATAATCCCCAGCAACGATGCCAAAAACTTAATGTGCAAATTCGAACGGCAAATGTACCAATCATTTTCAAGTAATATAGTAGTGAGTAGAGTATCGTTCCCACGAGAATTATTGTTTCAAGTACCAACTTAATCTTTCCTAGATCTATTTGAATAATTAATTTAATTGGAAGATGTTGTGATTAAAGCACTACTAAAGAACTTTGATTTAATTATGAAAAGAAGTAAGGTAATGATTTCGGTAATTGTAATCAGATAAAATATTATGCTTATGCTAATTCATCCCACTCATGCTAACAATCGAAATTTTTATTCTAATTAGTACTTTCTCTCGAGTAATATCAATTCTATTTTCTAAATCTAAAATCTACAATCTCTTGATCCGGTAGATTGCTAGTTAGAAGATGCATTAAGTGTGATGGATATTCCTACCTGACTGCATAACTCTTACGTCTCAACGTCTCAAGTTATGGTTATTAATCTTAGAAGCTGTTGCTAGGTTATCTCCTCTCAGACTCTAACCTAACCTTCTGATCAATTGTGCGCACCAATTGTAACAATAAAGCACAATATTTAACAATTTAACATATAAAAGATTTAAACTTTATAAAACACATAGGAGAATTTGCACAAAACATAATCTTATATCTTCAATACAATTCCTACATCATGCTCCTAGTTATGGAAATTAGTTCATAACTAAGAAAATAGAACACATTATAATATAAGAATAGATCATGAAATAAAATCAATTAAAGAGAAAAATAAAGAAAGGTAAGAGAGCACTAATAAAGATGAAGCCTTGATGAATTTCCTACTGAAAGTACTCTGAGAATTAATGGCTAATAGCAGAATTTTATTGATTTTCGCTCAAAATAAAAAAGAGAATAAAATTGTATATCATACAAGAGGCTTGGTGGCGTTTTATAGAACAGAGAGAAGTAGAACCCTAGTCGAATATAAAAACCTAGGTTTCATAATTTACACGAATTACTGAAAAAATTCTATCCACAATTGCCGCTAAAGTTTGGCCAGCTGGCCGAAATTACGACCACCGGGCCAAACTTCTGACTGCAATGAAGCTCCCCGTTTTGAATCGTGTTGACATCTGAGTTGGCATTCCTGTTGACTGGTCTACGGCTTCTTGGCCGAAATCTACGGTTGGGTGGTTGAACTCTTGATCCATTTCAATCTCAGATTTTTGTGAAATTTCTAATATTACATGAAGGCTCTGTTGAGATGTCTCAACTCTACTTCAGATCTCTAGTTCTGCATTTCTTTTGTTCATTTGATATCGTCAATTTATTAATTTTCGCTCTTTTCTTCTAATTTGTTCTTGATTTAAAATCTGCAAAATAACACTAACAAAATACCCATGCAACATTAAATGTGGCAAATAATAGGGATAAAAAGTGATGTAAAACATGTATATAAAGCACACACATAAATAATCATAAGTGTCTTAAAAACTCAGTTTAGCACTTGTTATGAGCTCTGGTTTGTTTATTGGTGTACTATTGAACCGGTAGAGTTGCCGATTACTTTTGCCAGTGTACTGTTGAACTGATTGCAGAAGCAGGAACATATTCCTTCTATGTGTGAGAACACAGCTCTCATAGACGGGACCGCCATACTGATCAAGTGCAGACGCGACTTCAGTGGAGTTGAGGCGCGACTCTCAATTATTGTTGAGGCGCGACTCTTAGTTGCTGTAGAGACGTGACTCTCAATTGATATAAAGACGTGACTTTTAAAACGCGAAGATCGCGTTGGATGCTTCGAGATGCGAATGCGGGTGCCGCGTTGGACGCATCTCTGGCTTAGATTGAGCTCAAGATACGCACCGCGTATATCAGTCACTGAAAGGCCTATAAAAGACCCGGGTCTTTCAGCAGTCAATTCACTTTGACTGTTCATCATCTTCATTCAAACCCGCATTTGAACAAAACTCTTGAGCTTTTCTGAACTCATAAAGCTTCAAGCTTTTTACCATCTTCTTCAAAGATTTCACCATCAAGATGGCTCCAAAACCCAAGCAAACTGTTGCTTCTTCGAGCGTCGCCACTGCGCCGACCACTGTGGGTGGTTCTTCTTCTCATGAAGCCCCCATTTCTGGTGAGTGGAATGGTTTTCGCCATTAAGAACACGAAAAGACATTGTCTCTAACTTCTTTTTGAAGTTTCAAAACTTCTATTAAAGTTGAACAGTCAACGCAGATCTCGCTGGTCTGCGTTTAATTTGTGAACGCGGTTCTCGCGTTGCTGAGCAAAACGTGGGTCTAGCTTGGGGACCCAAGGGTCGCTGAGAGTTTTCAAGCACGAATGTCCCTTAAACTCGAATATTGTGTTGGACACGAGTCTTGCTCAGATTGGATTTGAGAATCGCGCTGCGAATTAAGGTCATTAAAGGGGCTTTTAAAAAGGGCCTTGAGGTTCACGTCGCTAATTAACGCCATTGGAGAGCCTATAAAAAGGCTTAGGGTCTCTTAACAGTCATTCATTTTGACTGTCTTCTTCCTCTGGCGCGTATCTGAAGAATTTTTAAAGTTCTGGAGTTTTCAAAAGAACCCAAAGCTTTAATGCTTTTTGTAATCTTCTTTAAAGATCATCACTGTCAAATGACTCTAAAGTCAAAAAACATCACTTCTTCTCGCGCCATTATTGTCGCAACCCTGATCGATGGCACTCCATCTCAAAAGATTCTTTCTTTAGGGAATGACTTTCATTATTGTTAAGCATGAAGAGACATTATCTTTTAACTTCCTTTTGAAGCTTTCGCCATTGTTGCACACAATAAGACACCATCTTCTTGAAGTTTTCGGCATTGCTGAGCATGAAGAGACACTATCTCTTAACATTTTTTTTAGAGTTTTCAAAACTTCATTTGAAGTTGAACAGTCAGTGCAAAATTCACAAGTCCTCGTGCAACTCTCGCGTTGATAAGCAGAACGCGAATTTGGTGATCTCGTTGATGTGATTTTCGTGTCCTAGCGAGTTTCGCATTTTGAGATCTTAGATGCGAGCCTAGCGAGCTTCATGTTTTGAGATTTTAAATGTGGGTCTCATTCATCATAAGATTCACGTTTGAGTCTCAAGACTTGGACAATTTTCTAAGTCTAAAGTTCAGACGCGGGCTTCATGTGAGCCTCGCATTTCAATCATTGGACGCGAGTCCCATGTGTCGAGCCTTGCACTTGAGTTCCAATATCTTGAAATGTTCTGTCTTTGTGAAATTAACCCCGGGTTTTCTCTTTTCGCAGGCCTCAGCAATATTGATAGTGCTGACTCCACTGTCCCCTTCAACCTGTAGAAGACGATCACTGCATTCATTGAAGAAAACATGAAACAACAAGTTTGTTCGATCGACAACTACTCAGGAAGTCAGAGCTTCTCTTCAGAGATGGTATCAAAGAGGGCGAGGGGGGTCAGTATGGTCTCGGATCCTCTCTTCACCAATCTTGTTCAAGGAAGCGATCGCAATGAGCTTGATGCATTTGAAGGTCACGGGAAAGAAAACATTACCTGTGTAGTCTCAGATCCCCCCTTCACCAATCTTTTTCAAAGAAGTGACAATAACGGAAAATTCATGCTCATTGGATGACTTTCTGGTGGCAAAATCTCCCATTAAGCGAAGAATTATGGCCTTGTGAGGGAGGAGGATTTTCATGCCAGTTGGTCGGGTGGAATCAGAATGTTCCACTATATTTTGACCTCCAGGAACACTATTGTTCTCAAGAGGAGATGAAATGTATCTACCGTTCTGCATGTAGAGCAATCCGAAGCAAGTTTCTACTGAAGGAGTTTCATAAACATATAGCTCACTGCAAAGAACCTTTTGTCGAAAGAAGAGTTGCAAGTCCAAACCCTGGCTACAGTCGAAAAAGGCACGTTGAAGTGATATCCAATGTTTTAAGGAGCAAATACAGTTCCTCGCTGAGCAAGAATGACTTCCTGTTCTCTTTTCTTTTGTAACACTCCATCTTATTAAATAAGAGAGTGTCTGTATCACTTTTTAATTTTGATATAAATAAAAGTGATAATTTCGCCTTCGTCTTGTCTTAACTTTCTTTTAGTGTTTTGAAAATCAGACAAATAAAAGAGATTGCCTTCGATTGCTAAAGTGACGATTAACATTGCAACTCAAAGTTTGAAAACTCTGTCAAGAAATTTGAAAAGGTAACTGTCAGATGTGTGATGTTAACTTGACAGAAGTTGAATTCATGATTTGAACGAATTTTGTGGACTTGCTATCCTATTGATGAGAATAATAAGTGGAGTTAAATCCACTGAGAATTTATGAAAATTTTAACCGTCAGAGTTATAATGTTAATGTAACGGGTTAGGATTTGCAATTGAAAGCAAAATGAATTGTATATTAACTTGGTAAGGAGGTGAATGTTACAGGTGTGATATTAACTTAGCATTTAAGAGATCTCGTTTTCATTAAGAAAACTAAGAAAATTACTGTCATAGGTTTACTCTTAAACTGACAGTGAGATGAATGTCAGAGATGTGATATTAACTTAGCATTTGACATCTCGACTTCGATGAGAAGGCTCGAGGGAAGATCATTATCATCGGTGTAGTATTTAACTTAACAATGAAATGAATGCTAAAGGTGTGATATTTAAACTTAGCATCAAATTTCTCATTTCGGTAGGAAAATCGAGAGAATCACTGCCATAGGTATAATATTAACTTGACAAAGATTCATATTGCGATATGGTCGATCACTGATACTGCATATTTATTATCACATTCTCGTATTTATTATTTAATAAACTATATTTTTAATCCTATTTCTTGTCAAAATTATATGCAGGCTTTACTAAAGGAGAGGGAAGAAAAACGAGCCCAAAAGCCCATCAAAATTGTGATTTAATTCAGAATTAATTGAAATCAAGGATCAAGATAGATTAGGACAAATCAGGGGAAATCAAAGAAAATAAAACCAGTGAAAAACTAGTTAAAACAAATCTTCACAAATCAATTGGTTAAAACTGAAGATCAAAAGAGGTTTCGTCAAAATCTAGAACCCAAACTGAAAATCTAGCCGGAGATAAAGCCAAATCATCAAAGCAAGCACCTGTACCTCCCAGGTGTGCCCACCTGGCCACACCTCGGCCGCGGAAACGCGGCTCACATTGGGCAGCGAAAACGCGGCCAAAGTCGTGTTTCCGCGGCTATCTTATCATATCTCAGGGAGCGTTTGCTCCCTCTATCTTCGTACGCTCTCCCCTGTTTAGTTTTTGCCTATAAATACTGGGATTTCTGAGACTGTAGAGGACGATCAAGCAGAGATAGATTCCTAGTCCAGTTTTATTCTAGTTTAGTATAGGTTTCTATTTTTCTTTTCATGTAAATAATTTTTAGTTTTCATTTATATAATTCAGAGGAGATCAGAGTTTCGTAGGAGAATGAGAGTGAAGTTTGTACTGAGAGTGACACCGGTGTAAGTTATTCTTCTCTTCTTTTATTGTTATCACATTGAATCTAAAGTTACATTTTTTATGTTCTTTTTTGTTTTTGTGTTCTTCTTTTATGCTTCTCATCTTTTGATACTAAGTGCAATTCACGTAAGTCTTATAGCATCGAAAGAGCCTTACTTTTGGGAGTGCCACCGATAGCTCATGACGATAGATTTTAGTCTCAGTCTGTATTATTTCATACTTGTGTCTTGATGATGTAATGTGAAAGAGACGGGAATCAACTCTTATGGGATATGCGCTGATTGCCTCCACTTCAAGGTAACATCGTTGTCACAAATTCAAGGTAAGTATTTGGCCCAAAGGAGCTAAGTATTTCTTTTAGATTTTCTTTCTTTTCTTTAATCTTTAGTTTAGATCACCTCCACAACCAAATCTCTACTATTTTTCACTTTCTTTTTACAAAATCACCATCTCCTTCTATCTACCATTTTCGCAAGTTAATATAAATTATTTTCTTTTTCTTTACAAAGAACTAAAAGAAGAACTTTAACCATTCTTTGTAACTTAAAAGAGAACTTGCAAAAAGCTTCCATCGCTAGTTCCTCCTTATGGATCACGACCCGCATAGCCACTTTGCTATCGCGATAGCACTGAGTACTTGCACTACTGTTATAAAGTTTTGAAATTCTGTATTTTCTGTGCAGGTGTGAACTCAATCAAATTTTGATATGAGCAATTTTGGTCAGAAGTGTAGTGTTAATTTAACCTAGAAATTTTGATTTGAGTAATTTTATAGGCTCGTCATTCTAGTGAAGAGAAATGACAAAAGAATTGACAAGTGAAATTTTGGTCAGAGGTGTGTTTTTAACTTAACCGAGAGTTTTGCGATTTGAGCAATTTGACAAGTGAAATTTTTATCCGCTAGGGAGACTGGGGAAATCACTGATAGAGGTATGGTGTTAACTTAACAACGAGGTATGCTAGAGATATAATTTTAACTTGACATATTTGATATGTGTTATTTCACTGGAAAAACAATTATAGTTTTTGGTAGTTTTACCATTCCATGGATAAGATTTGGTAAGGGATTTTGGAGGAGAATATGAGATTAAGTCCCTTAGGATTTTTAGCAAATCCCCAGCTATCAACGGATTTGGTATGCCTTTACCAACTGCCATTTGAGTTGGTCTAGTCATGCTATTCCCCTCAGCATGATGAGTTGTCGAGGATTTTCCATTGGGCTTAAACGCCAACAAATTTCTCTATCCTTTAGCCGTCGTAGGCGTTGGATGTGCGTAGATTAGAGATGAGTGATGAGGCTAAAACTTGACATTTTACCTTTGTCTTTTCTTAATGTTTACATCATGCATTATGGTGTAACCAATGTTCGGTTGGCTTGGCATCGATCGACCGTGAAGTGACCCGTTAAAGGAAGACGCTCTTCTTTGGCGCTCTTCCAAACATCTTAGATCTCAAACTCTAATTCATCTGATTGATCAGACTGAGCCTTTAATCAGAGGTGTAGTGTTAACCTGATTATGAGAAAAGTAACAAAGCTAAAACTGAAGTTTCTAACTTAGTCTCTTCAATATTAACATCATGCATCGTGATATCAACATTGTTCGATCGGTGCGGCAACAATCGACCAAGATGCGATCCATTGAAGAAAGAAGCTCTTCTTTGGCGCTCTTCCAATCATCTTGGATCTCCAACCCTAATCATCTAATCGATCAGGGTGAGACTTTGATCAGAGGTGCAGTGTTAACCTGATCATGAGAAGAGTCTTGTTAAGGATAGTACTTTTTCAAGAATCTGTCGTTGATCGGCATCATGAGCGTATCGCCGTTCGGAATTATGAGGCTGTATGCTTCATTTGAGTAGACCGACTCTACTACAAATGGTCCTTCCCATTTAGACTGAAATTTTTCTTTCGTCTTGTGTGTCATAATCATGGGTCTTCTGACAGCTAAGACAAGGTCGCCTTTTTTGAAAATCCATTCTCTGACTTTCTTATTGAAAACTCTAAAAATTCGGGCTTGAAAGAGCTCGATTTGTTGTTGGACATGTAGACGTTTGTCGTCTAAAGCTTCCAACTCGTGGAGACGCATTTGATGCTTCTCCTCATCTGATATCCTGGTTGTCAAGGCAACTCGCAGAGATGGGATCTGAATCTCCAGTGGGAGTACAGCTTCACATCCATACATCAAGAAAAACGATGTGGCCTTTGTCTGGGTTCTCATCGTTGTGCGGTAAGATCATAGGCATTCACCTAATTTGTCGTCCTAGTCGCATTGACTTTTCGAGACAAACTTCTTGAGAAGCTTTCCATGGTATGCCATATGTTCTGAATTTATTATATAACCTCTGAAACGCTTGGCTAACGAATTTCGGGTCCATTATTGTGGACGATTCGTCGGGGTACACCAAAGCGGTAGAGCACGTGATGATTGATGAACTTGGTCATCTTTGGTGTCTTTACTTCCTTTAGGGAAACAACTTCCCACCATTTAGAGAAGTAATCCTTTATGGCCAAGATGAAGCGATATCCTATGGATGTTGGAGGACTGATGGATCCAATAACATCCATTCCCCATATCTCGAATGGCCATGAAGAGGACGTTGGATGAAGATGTTCCAGTGCTTGATGGACAAAGTCACCATTGATCTGATAGGCATAGCATCGCATAGCATAGGCGATGGCGTCAGGGATCATCTTTAAGTAGTAATAGCCATGTCTTCTAAGCCAGTCACCGAGCTCACGTCCAGGTTGGTGAGCTCTGCACACACTGTCATGAGCTTTTTTGAGCGCCACCTGTGCCTCCTTATGTGAAAGACATCGGAGTAGGATTCCATCATACGATCGGCGATACAATATTCGCATGATCGCATTATAATAGAATCAAGGGGCTTTCCTTCTGATAGCAGTTGCCTCCTTGGGGTCATCAGGTAATATATCATACAAGAGGAAGTCAATGTAAGGGAATTGCCAATCCAGGTTTGAGACTTATCGAAGTCTCAAGAACCTCTTTAACTTGAAGGTTTTCTCTTAGAGTTCTACTGTCTTCAAGGATGAATTTGTAACAGTACAAGTCACGACTGTGACAAGTATTCTGTAACACCCCACTCCCAGAATACGTGCACAGTTACGTATCCTGATTTTTGAGCATATTTCTTCTATTATTATTATATTTTATTTTCTACTATCCTTACTCATGTAGTAGTACTGTATGATTTGACCTGTTTGGTATTCAGATTTGACTGATTTTAGTTTCAAATATTATTTTCTAATATTCTAGATTTTTCATGATTTTCTGGAATTTTTCGGAATTAAAATGTAAATCTTCAAAACCGGTGTCGGCCAGTATCACTGGTTGATTCCAAGAATTTTAATTTACAATTGGAATCAAATTTCTGGATTCCGCTTTTACATTTTATCTTAGGATTATGTTTTCATCCTTCGGGCATTTTCTGGGAATTTTCAGACTTTATCAAAAATTCAGCCTACCCGGTGTAGACACCGCGCCCAGTACATTCTAAGATTTTTATTTTGAAAATGAGATAGAATTTCTGAAAACCGATTTCATTAAAAGTCATTTTATAATATTTATAATTTTTGTGAATTTTGGATAGCATTCCGAGATACTTCAATTTTTAGTCATTTCTGGAGTTTTCGGTATTTTCCCAGATACCGAGAACTTATCCAAGTTTTTCACTTCTCTATCTTTCCATATTTTTCTCTCTCTTCCTCAAACACGATCTTAGCCAGCCAGGTTCATCATTTAATGCAGCCACCCTCTCCATGCTGCATTAAATGCGTATGGGCTAATTCAACTCAAGTCAAATCCCCATGCTTTGTCCTTTTCCTTTGAAACGCACCACTTGAAGAGCAACACTTTTCCTGAAAACGCACCACTTGAAACGCATCACTTGAAATGCACCACTTTCTTGAAATGCAACACTTTTCCTGAAAACGCACCACTTGAAACGCATCACTTGAAATGCACCACTTTCTTGAAATGCAACACTTTTCCTGAAAACGCACCACTTGAAACGCACCACTTGAAATGCACCACTTTCTTGAAATGCAACACTTTTCCTGAAAACGCACCACTTGAAACGCACCACTTGAAACGCACCACTTTCTTGAAAACGCACCACTTTCCTGAATAATCTTGATTAATTGTTATGGTTAGTTATTTCTTTGATTATGAACATTTTCCTTGGGTCATTTATTATATATCGCTATTTGCAAGACTTGTCACTTGATGAATATCACCTCTTATCATGCTATCTATTAACACAAGGCATGATACACCTGACTCCTATAATTATCATTATAACGGGAATGATAACCGGACTTCATGATTTACAAACTTGATATACCTGTACTCCTGACATGTTCCTGCTCATTCCCGAAATCTGATAATTATTTAATATACCATAAAATGGACAACTTACATTGGGTCGGGGGAAACATGCGGCTACCAATATGTGTTCGTGTTTACAGTGGTATTAGGTATGTTGTGCAACTAAATTTCCGGTCTGACCTGTGGGCCTCCAGGCGACCGAGGGGAGTGCTGGCTCCCTCATTCCTGGTACCATCATGATAAGGGCATACAATAAGACCCTCCTGTTTGCCTTGCGGCGGGTTCCGTCTACCAAGCAGCGGAACAATCCTGGGCCGTGGTCCCGGGTATGCACGGGACCCACTGTAAACATAGTTCGTTGATACCCCGCTAGTTTCCAATAACAACCTTGCTTTACTGGGATATGGATCTATGTGTGCTGGGACGCTAGTCCACATAGCTAGATATCAGGGTAAGGTAAGTAATAATAATAATAATAACAATAATAAGACGCTAATTGTGGGTGTTGTATACGCTTGGATTACGGTAACATGAGATAAAGGTATATAGAAGAGGGTTTCCTTGTTTGGATTATTCCCTCGAGGTACTAGTCTCATGAGGCCGTAGCTTAAGCTTATATAATGCCCTTTCATTTTTAACATGTTGCGCTTCTTTTACTTGCTGGCTGATTACTCATGATATTGCACCACCTCTCATGCTCTTTCCTCTTATGCCACTCGGCTGTTACCTGATCACTTGTTTGGGAGGTCCTGACTCCCTTGAATTTGTATGTTCAGGTTCCGAACCTTGGATCGAGGTGGAGCCTTCTGTGGAGGACCAGGCTTTCCTTTCCGAGCAGGCTGATTAGTCTCGGTTGCTGTCATCCCAGACTTTCCTTTTGGCTCGCGGGACCTTTCTTCAGCTCGTGAGCATCTTTGTAATTATCTTGTAAATCGTACTTTTGAGTTTGGCTGTGATATATGATGCATGCGATATGTAAATATATGTCACATTCTGTGATAACCTTGTACCTTGTACTTCTCATGTTGGCATATGAAAGGACGCTACGCTTTGTCGTACTCTGATTCTTGTTTGTACTGATGCTTAGCGTATATACGGGAGGGTAGTTCTGACCTACGTATATACGTTGCAGTGACGACCCCGTATCCGTGGGATCGGGGCGTTACAGGTTGGTATCAGAGCCTAGGCTCTCACACCTATAGTACAATCAAGCAGCAAATTAATGGAATTTGCCATTGCCAACTACAGTGTACAAGGTTATCTTGTCCTTCTTGATTCCTTTCCTTGTGTCCTAAAATCCTTTCATCTTTCCAATTTCCAGTCTCCTTTTTACCAACATAAGTATGGATAGAAGGGCGAGTCGTAACAATGCCGGGCAAGCATCCAATGGACCCACGGGGGAGAATGTTGAAATACTGAGGGTTATCCAGACTATGATGGAAAATCAGCAACAGCAGACGGAACTCCTTCGGCAAGAGTTAGCAACTCCTAAGGAACAGAGGCCGGGGAATGTATCAGACTTTAGGCGATTGCAACCGGCGATATTCACCGGAGAAGAGAGACCACTAGAGGCTGAGCAATGGCTGATTGACACCACAGATCTGTTGAACGCAGCCCGGGTTCCAAAGGAAAATCAAGTGGAGGTCGCTAAGATTCAACTAAAGGATGTAGCCAGGACCTGGTGGCTAGCTGAGGAAGCAAGATTAGAGAAACCTGTCTCGTGGGATCAGTTTTCCCAAAGCTTCTATAGTAGATTTTTCCCTGCCACCGCTCAGAAAGAGATGGAAGAACAGTTCATCCGACTTCAGCAGTGGAACCGGTCTGTGGACGAATATGCCGCTGAGTTTTGAGGCTGAGCCGCTTCGCTCCATATATGGTAGCTGATGAAGAGAAGCGAGCGAGTAGATTCCAACAGGGTTTGCGAATGGACATTCAGATCCTCTTGATGCCCCAGCAGCTGAAAACGTATTCCCAAGTCCTCACCATAGCTCGGGAAGTTGAGCGAGGACTGGAGAAAGGGAAGACTAACATGATGAGGAACCAGGCCATGAAGAGGCCATTCCCACAAGCAGGAAGAGGAGGTCCATACAGAGCAGCGAGAGTCCCAGCCATGAGACGGCCATTCCGACCAGCTCCCTTTCCAGTAACCCAACCATTCTTCTTTTGTAGTTATTGCCAGAAACCAGGTCACACCCGACAGAATTGCCGAAGGGCAAATGGGTTATGCCTGGCATGTGGTTCCCGTGACCATTCAGTAGAAGTCTGCCCCCACAAGAGAATGGGGATAGCCAACCAAGCACTGCCAGCGCTTCCAGGACCAGATGGACAGAGGAACCAGGGGCCAATGGTTAGGAGAGCCCTTCCCCCTCCCCTACAGCAAGTTATCCGCCCAGTCCAGAGGGGAGTTAGAGCTGCAGCAGGCCGTGGAAGAGGACGAGCTTACAACCTGACAGCGGAAGAGGCCGAAACTTCTGGAGAAGTGGTAACAGGTAAGATCAGGGTACACTCGAAGCCCGTTCTTGCCCTCTTTGATTCGGGTGCATCTCATTGTTACATATCTGATCGTTTTGTTGCCTTGCATTATATACCTGTTCGAACTTTAGACCACCAATGGGAGATTAGTACAGGGAATGGAGTAGTCGTATCTACTAAGGTTTGTATTGATTGCCCTGTAGAACTCTGTAACAGGACCTTGGCCATAGATATGCTCGTACTAGATACTAAAGGTACGACATAATCTTAGGCATGACTTGGCTCAGTAAATACCATGCGGTCATTGATTGCCGAAGCAAGAAAGTTATTTTCAGAATACCGCTTCAGCCTGAGTTCCAATTTGAAGGAGAACGCAAACCTGCCAAAGGAAAAGCACAGATGACTGCTGGTGAGATCCAGAAGAAGAGAGTGCCAGTTTGGAATGAGTTTCCAGAAGTATTTAAGGAGATCTCAGGACTTCCACCTGATAGGGTAATTGAGTTCTCTATCGATACCCTTCCAGGTACAGTTCCGATATCCAAAACTCCATACAGAATGGCACCCACTGAGTTGGAGATTCTAAAGAAACAGCTGCAAGAATACTTGGATAAGGGATTAATTAGACCAAGTGCTTCACCATGGGGAGCTCCAGTACTCTTGGCAAACAAAAAGGACGGTGGTAAACGGTTATGTATAGACTATAGAGAATTGAACAAAGTTACCATCAAGAATAAGTACCCTTTACCAAGAATTGATGATCTGTTTGATCAGCTTCATGGGGCCCGAGTATTTTCAAAGTTGGATTTGCAATCAGGATATCACCAGCTAAGGGTAAAGAAAGAAGATATTCCAAAGACAGCATTCAGGACTCGTTATGGCCATTATGAATTTCTAGTTATGCCTTTCGGAGTCACCAATGCCCCTGCAGTTTTCATGGATTTGATGAACAGAGTGTTCTCATCGTACTTGGATCAGTTTGTAGTAGTGTTTATAGATGACATCTTGATCTACTCGAAGAACGACAGAGAGCATGCAGACCACTTGAGGATAGTGTTACAGACTCTCCAACAGGAACAACTTCATGCTAAGCAAAGCAAATGTGATTTCTGGTTAAATAGTGTGGCCTTCCTTGGACACATAATTTCAGAAGAAGGAATCTCAGTAGACCCTAGTAAAATTCAGGCAGTAAAGGACTGGCCAATTCCAAGGACAGTAACAGAAATTAAGAGTTTTATTGGATTAGCAGGATATTACAGGCGCTTTGTCCAAGATTTTTCTAAGATTGCAGCCCCGTTAACAAAGCTCACCCGGAAAGGAGAAAAATATATATGGACCAAAGAATGTGCCGCAGCATTTGAGCAATTAAAGGAAAGACTCATTACAGCTCCAGTTTTGAAGACTCCCTCAGGAAGAGGAGGGATGGTTATATACAGTGACGCATCGGGAAAGGCCTGGGATGTGTATTAATGCAGCATGGTCACGTCATAGCTTATGCATCCAGGCAACTGAAGCCACATGAGCGGAATTACCCAACTCATGACTTAGAATTGGCAGCAGTGATATTCGCATTGAAGATCTGGAGACATTATCTTCTGGGAGACAAGGTACTAATCTACACGGATCACAAAAGCCTAAAGTATGTCTTCACACAGAAAGAATTGAACATGAGACAGCGACGGTGGCTTGAACTAATGGCAGATTATGATATCGACCTACAATATCATCCAGGCAAAGTTAATACAGTACCAGATGCATTGAGCAGGAAGCCAGAAAATAAAATGCTAGTACAACTTACGCATCAGAAGGAGTTAATTCGGGACATCATGAAACTGGACCTGATGATAGTACAAGGAGTCGATAAGACAGGACAGTTGATGACCTTTCAGATCCAGTCAACCCTGATGGATGAGATTAAAGAAGCTCAAAGGGAAGACCCCAGATTACAGAAGTACAGAGCTCAATTAGAGGCTGGATTGAGAACGGATATCCGCATTCACTCGGACGATGCACTATATTTTGGTAACCGAATTTGTGTTCCCCAAGGAGAAGTTCGACAGAAAATTTTGGCAGAGGCACATAGTTCAGCTTATTCTATACATCCAGGAGGAACTAAAATGTATCAGGACTTGAAGCAGAAGTTTTGGTGGAATGCCATGAAGAGGGAGATAGCCCAGTATGTGGCCAAGTGCTTAGTTTGTCAGCAAATAAAGGCAGAACACCAGAGAACAGCTGGACTCCTACAACCGTTACCAATACCAGAATGGAAATGGGAGCATATCACCATGGATTTTGTTACAGCTCTACCCCGAAGTTCAAAGGGTAATAATGCAGTATGGGTGATCGTTGACCGCCTCACAAAAGCAGCTCACTTTCTACCTTTCAGAGTAGGTCAGTCAACAGAAGTTCTGGCAGACAAGTACATAAGAGAAATTGTTCGTCTACATGGAGTTCCAGTTAGCATCGTGTCAGATAGGGACACAAGATTCCGATCACATTTCTGGGAAAGTCTCCAAGAAAGTTTAGGAACTCGTCTGGAATTCAGTACTTCATATCACCCCCAGACAGACGGACAATCGGAACGGACCATTCAAATTCTTGAAGACATGTTGCGAGCCTGCATGATAGAATTTAAAGGGTCATGGGAGGACCATATTCATTTGGTGGAGTTCTCTTATAATAACAGCTATCAGGCTAGTATCAGAATGGCACCATTTGAGGCGTTGTATGGCAGAAAGTGCAGGTCGCCGATATGTTGGGACGAAGTCGGCGAAAGGAGACTTATGGGACCAGATATACTAGTTCAGACAACGGATAAAGTCCGAATTATCAGAGATCACCTCCGGGCAGCACAGAGCCGACAAAAGAGTTGGGCAGACACAAGTAGGAGACCATTGGAATTCAGAACAGGTGACCATGTGTTTTTGAAGATATCACCACCAAAGGGGTAATCCGTTTCGGTACACGTGGAAAGCTCAGTCCGAGGTACATCGGCCCATTCGAAATTTTGGATCGTGTGGGAGATGTGGCTTACCGATTGGCACTACCGCCATCTTTGGACGGAGTACACAACGTATTCCACGTATCACAGTTGAGGAGGTATGTCAAGGATGAGAGTCACATTCTGGATCACTCTGAATTGGAACTACAGCCTGATTTGTCTTACGAAGAGCAGCCGATGGCCATCCTGGACGAGAGTGTTAAGACTCTGAAGAATAAGGCCATACCATTGGTATTAGTTTCTTGGAATAGGCATGCACCAGGAGAGGCTACATGGGAACGAGAGGACGTTATTCGTGAGCGTTACCCCCATCTATTTACAACTTAGTTGGTAAAACCCTTCTTCCTATTCTCTCTACCGTCATCTTCCCCTTCCTGAAATTTCGAGGACGAAATTTTGTAAGGTGGATAGATTGTAACACCCCACTCCCAGAATACGTGCACAGTTACGTATCCTGATTTTTGAGCATATTTTCTTCTATTATTATTATATTTTATTTTCTACTATCCTTACTCATGTAGTAGTACTGTATGATTTGACCTGTTTGGTATTCAGATTTGACTGATTTTAGTTTCAAATATTATTTTCTAATATTCTAGATTTTTCATGATTTTCTGGAATTTTTCGGAATTAAAATGTAAATCTTCAAAACCGTGTCGGCCAGTATCACTGGTTGATTCCAAGAATTTTAATTTACAATTGGAATCAAATTTCTGGATTCCGCTTTTACATTTTATCTTAGGATTATGTTTTCATCCTTCGGGCATTTTCTGGGAATTTTCAGACTTTATCAAAAATTCAGCCTACCCGGTGTAGACACCGCGCCCAGTACATTCTAAGATTTTTATTTTGAAAATGAGATAGAATTTCTGAAAACCGATTTCATTAAAAGTCATTTTATAATATTTATAATTTTTGTGAATTTTGGATAGCATTCCGAGATACTTCAATTTTTAGTCATTTCTGGAGTTTTCGGTATTTTCCAGATACCGAGAACTTATCCAAGTTTTTCACTTCTCTATCTTTCCATATTTTTCTCTCTCTTCCTCAAACACGATCTTAGCCAGCCAGGTTCATCATTTAATGCAGCCACCCTCTCCATGCTGCATTAAATGCGTATGGGCTAATTCAACTCAAGTCAAATCCCCCATGCTTTGTCCTTTCCTTTGAAACGCACCACTTGAAGAGCAACACTTTTCCTGAAAACGCACCACTTGAAACGCATCACTTGAAATGCACCACTTTCTTGAAATGCAACACTTTTCCTGAAAACGCACCACTTGAAACGCATCACTTGAAATGCACCACTTTCTTGAAATGCAACACTTTTCCTGAAAACGCACCACTTGAAACGCACCACTTGAAATGCACCACTTTCTTGAAATGCAACACTTTTCCTGAAAACGCACCACTTGAAACGCACCACTTGAAACGCACCACTTTCTTGAAAACGCACCACTTTCCTGAATAATCTTGATTAATTGTTATGGTTAGTTATTTCTTTGATTATGAACATTTTCCTTGGGTCATTTATTATATATCGCTATTTGCAAGACTTGTCACTTGATGAATATCACCTCTTATCATGCTATCTATTAACACAAGGCATGATACACCTGACTCCTATAATTATCATTATAACGGGAATGATAACCGGACTTCATGATTTACAAACTTGATATACCTGTACTCCTGACATGTTCCTGCTCATTCCCGAAATCTGATAATTATTTAATATACCATAAAATGGACAACTTACATTGGGTCGGGGGAAACATGCGGCTACCAATATGTGTTCGTGTTTACAGTGGTATTAGGTATGTTGTGCAACTAAATTTCCGGTCTGACCTGTGGGCCTCCAGGCGACCGAGGGGAGTGCTGGCTCCCTCATTCCTGGTACCATCATGATAAGGGCATACAATAAGACCCTCCTGTTTGCCTTGCGGCGGGTTCCGTCTACCAAGCAGCGGAACAATCCTGGGCCGTGGTCCCGGGTATGCACGGGACCCACTGTAAACATAGTTCGTTGATACCCCGCTAGTTTCCAATAACAACCTTGCTTTACTGGGATATGGATCTATGTGTGCTGGGACGCTAGTCCACATAGCTAGATATCAGGGTAAGGTAAGTAATAATAATAATAATAACAATAATAAGACGCTAATTGTGGGTGTTGTATACGCTTGGATTACGGTAACATGAGATAAAGGTATATAGAAGAGGGTTTCCTTGTTTGGATTATTCCCTCGAGGTACTAGTCTCATGAGGCCGTAGCTTAAGCTTATATAATGCCCTTTCATTTTTAACATGTTGCGCTTCTTTTACTTGCTGGCTGATTACTCATGATATTGCACCACCTCTCATGCTCTTTCCTCTTATGCCACTCGGCTGTTACCTGATCACTTGTTTGGGAGGTCCTGACTCCCTTGAATTTGTATGTTCAGGTTCCGAACCTTGGATCGAGGTGGAGCCTTCTGTGGAGGACCAGGCTTTCCTTTCCGAGCAGGCTGATTAGTCTCGGTTGCTGTCATCCCAGACTTTCCTTTTGGCTCGCGGGACCTTTCTTCAGCTCGTGAGCATCTTTGTAATTATCTTGTAAATCGTACTTTTGAGTTTGGCTGTGATATATGATGCATGCGATATGTAAATATATGTCACATTCTGTGATAACCTTGTACCTTGTACTTCTCATGTTGGCATATGAAAGGACGCTACGCTTTGTCGTACTCTGATTCTTGTTTGTACTGATGCTTAGCGTATATACGGGAGGGTAGTTCTGACCTACGTATATACGTTGCAGTGACGACCCCGTATCCGTGGGATCGGGGCGTTACATATTCTCTCCGTGACTCCGGTTGGAAGGGACAATGAAGCGGTGAGAGATGGCAGCGCATTTGCATGCGCATTTTGCTGCCGCGGAACATGGTCAATATAAAAGTTTTCAAACTTCTCTGCCATGGCAATGGTCGCGTTGCGATAAGGTACCAAGTCTTCATGTCAGACTTCGTACTCCTCGCGAACCTGGTTGATAATGAGTTTTGAATCGCCATATGCTTCGAGATTTTAGACTCCAATCCCTTCAGCAAGTTGCATCACAATCAAGAGAGCATTGTATTCCGAAACATTGTTGGAACACGGCTCAGTTAATGAGAATACACGAGGGATCACATAGTTATGTGAGAAGATAAGTACAACCCTACATTTGCGACGATATTTCCCTCGGGATTCGTCCTTGATGCTCCGTCAAAGAATAGTTGCCACACTTGTTCCTCTGAGGAGGCATTGATTACGTTAACTTTTGCAATCTCTTCTAGGAGATCGTCATAAGTCGTTTGACGTTCCTGAATCTGGATGATCGGCCAGGAAATCTGACACATCTTGCCCTTTGATCGCCTTTTGTAGCATGAATTGCATCTAGTATTGTGAGAGCAATATGGCCTATTTCGCTAATCTGATATTCAGCGAAGATGGTCTTATCATGAGCAATCGCAAGAGATTAATTTGGAGATAATGTGAATGCGTTGCCTCATAAGGTAGTATCGTATCTTCTAGACAGCGAAGACTAACACTAAGCATTCATTCTCGATCGGGTTGTAACGATGCTCCACCACAATCATTATTCTACTTAAATAGTAGATTGCATGTTCATGGTTTTGATCATTGTTTTAAGCTAGTAAAGCTTCCAAGGAATGATCCATCGCTCGAACATATAACAGGAAAGGTTTTTCTGATACTGGAGCTACCAGGACAGGCGATGTGCCAGATACTCCTTGATCTCTTCAAATGCTTCCTGGCAAGCATTGTCCAAACGAATGAGACTCCCTTCTTCATTAAATTGGTGAAGGGTTGGCTCTGTCCTAAAAAATTCGATATAAATCTCCAGATATATGCCAATTGTCCCTATAGGCCCCTGATTTCTTTAAGATTTCTCGGAGGTTGCATCTCTTGGACGGCACGGATCTTCTCCGGATCCAGGTGAATTCCTTTGGATATAACGATAAATCTAAGGAATTTTTCACTGGCTACCCCAAGGAAGGACTTGGTTGGGTTCATCTTCAACTGGTGAGCCTGCATGATGTCGAATACTCTTTTCAGGTCTGCGAGATGATCGCCTTTGTCGTGGCTTTTCACGACGTTATCATCAACATAGCATTCTATGGTCTTGCGTATATACTCATGAAAGATCGCATTCATGATACGTTGATATGTCGCGCCAGCGTTCTTCAAGTAAAAGGGCATTACTGTGTAGCAGTATACTCCCAATGGCGTCCTGAAAGATGTGTGCTTTTCATCTTCAGAGTACATTTTTATTTGATTATACCCTGAGAAGTCATCCATAAAAGACATCCTCTTAAAATCGCACGTACTGTCAATCATAACAGGAGTGATCAGGAGAGGAAATTCGTTTTTAGAGCAAGTGACATTCAGACATGGTAGTCGATGCAAACCAGATCTTTCCATTCTTTTTTCGGAACGATAACGATATTGCTCTTCCCTGACAAAACTAGAGTTTATGAGCTTCTTGACCTCTGATTCGATTACTTTCATGATCTCGGGATGGAACCCTCGTTGCTGCTGTTTGATTGGTTTGGCATCCGGGTTGATTTTGAGACGATGCATAGCAATCTGGGGGTCGAGCCCAGGCATGTCCTCGTAATTTCAGGCAAAGACATCTATATACCCTCATATGAACTGTATTAAGTCTTCTTTCTCAGAAGGTGACAAGCTCTCGCTTATGAAGATGGGCGTGGGGTTAGCCTCATCTCCAAGATTTATCTGATCACTTTATCCTCAGTTAGTGGTTAACGTTGTTCGAAGCGTATATCTCAAAGAGTATTTAAGTGTTTAATCTATGGATCAGAGTCCGACTAGATTAGTTCTTCAGATTTAAAGGTATCTTCTCCCTCATCTTCCAAACGGCTTGTTGATACCATATTCACTGAGAGACTTTTGAAAATGTCATCGACACTGACTTCTGAGTCCTACGATAATGTTCCTGATGAGCTGTCATGATAGGCCTCTTTTTCAGATTCAGAATCTGATGAGACTGGTGTAAGTACATAACCGAGTCCTCTTGGGTCTTGTGGTAGTAATCGGGGTATTTACCTTTCGGTATAAATGAACAAAGTAGTGCTCGTTTTCTTTGCCGAAATTAAGGCCTGATTCCTTGATAAAATCATACCCCATTCTTTCCATCATGTGATATGACTTTTGTCCATAATGAAAGAATTATGGAGACTCAAAATTACCCCCGAGCTTTCACAAGCTACGCTCAGTTTCGATCCGCTCGAATAGAATCGGCTTTTCATCCTTTCGCTTGGCCAGTACTTTAAAGAGAGCATTGTGTGCACCTCCAATCTTTTCACGTGCCAGGAGAGATGACTTTATTGGTGCACGCAATAATGTTAAAGTATTCATTACTGACCAAGGATCACTGTCCACGTCAGTACTAGTGTTTGGCGGTACAGAATCCGAAGCAAATGTAGAAAGGTAAGTCAAATCTAAATTTTCATTGATAAACCATTCGCCTTCAACATTGTCAATGGTATCGAAATTGAGCTTATCAATGCTCGTTACAAGGGAATTTATTTCCCCCAGACACTCGTTTTCTTTTAGATCTGTATCTGCTTTGTTGCCAGAGCCGGGTTCTTCTGGGTGTGGATTCTCATCAACCTCAAGAGAATCCTAATAAAGGAGGGAATCAATAAAATAATTCTCAACTCTTTTGAACGGATGCCTTTCGGCAATCAACGTTCTCACTTTTTTATGTTCACTAACGTATTTCATTACTTGATGAAGAGTGGATAGAACGATCGCGTTGCAGAGAATCTAAGGTCGTCCCAGCAGCAGATTGAGGTGTCAACGTCAATGACATAACATGTCACCTCGGATTTCAAGTCCCCAATTTGACACTTGAGTTTGATTTTTCGCATTGGATGCGTACCATTGGCGTTGAAGGCATAGATGGTTGTCTGAGTGGTGCTTAACCGGTGGGTGGGGATCCCCAAATGCTGCATGACCTTGCGGGGCATGATGCTCAACGCGGATCCGGATCAACCTGAATACTGCTCACTTCAGATAATCTGTTATATCATGTGTAATACAGGGGACTATCATGTTTCTCTTTAACTTGCTGTCTTCTAGGGTAAAGGTGATGCAGGAAAATTGCTTCGAGGTATGGTGGCAATGGTTGCCATCTTCTTCACATATAGTAGGAATCTGGGTCATGAAAACCTCTGCATCTGCTAATGCTTCTCTTAAAGCATTTCTTGTAGACTTGAAAAGCCTTAGGAGCTTACAGATAGTGATTCGAGCAGGGATATTGGCTAAATGAGCCAAGACATCAAAACGGAAAGGAGTTGAAGGTCCTACACGTTTTTCTGAAGAGCTTTAACATACCAAAGCTCTTTCTGCTTTTCCACGGATGGCATCATGGACTGCTCGTTTGTTTTCTCAGCTGGCTGTGGAGAGTTTACCATTGGCTCGCCATACTATTTTAGGTATTACTTGCCAGATCGAGTTTTTGATGTAGCAGGTGTGCCTGTGTCAGCAGCAAAGGCGGATTCCTCGTCTCCTAAACTAGTAAGGGAGGCGACATCTTCCCGGTTTCTCTTATAGAGATACTCACCACATTGTTGGAGGATGCTTTGACCTTACCTTTGGACTTCTTGTCTGTGACAGTTGTCCATTACTGGCTTTGAACAATGTCAGGGTGGACTCACATTTTTTCCCCTCGAGGAGTAGGCACTGGAATGAAGCCTTTCTCCTTCTGGTTGTGAGGATCAGTATTGATCACTCTTAGTTCCCCTTTCAGGATGGGAACTACTCCGGTTGGCGCTAGCGGGAGGTTCCGTCCGAATTGAATAGGTGATGAAGCTGTCATATTGGTCGTCATCTTCTTTTATTCTGGACGAAGCTTTAATACTTTCGCATCGATCAGAGCCTGAAGCTCATCTTTAAAGATATAGCAATTCTTGGTAGGATGCCCCAACATCCTGTGATATAAACAGTAGCTGGGATCATCAGTCTTCCATTCCTCTTCTGGACGTTTGATCTCCGACAATTTGAGTTTGTTACTCTTTTGGAGTAACTTGAACAAAGAGATCACGTACTCATCCTTAAAGGAGTATAGTTTATCGGCATGTGCTTGGCCGGGAGCTATTCTTCCTCTGACTAACTGGTTCTTTGAAGGTGACTTGACTTCCGTTTCCAGAGTATCTCTTCTTCTCCTCGGTTGAGAAGATAACTCTGGAGCACATCGTATTGCCTTGTCAGGCCTTAGTTTGCTGTCTTTTTCTTCGGCCCTGACCCTGGCGACAATCTATTCCGCCTGTTCGCCTAGTAGTACAAAGTAGTACAAACTGCTTCCAAGTACGATATTCCGCTACTCCCATCTGAGCGAGTAGGGAAGTTTCCAGATTATAAGGGCACGTCTCAACCAGTGTAGATTGGGTCATGCCGCTGGGACAGCGGAGTGCCATGCTCTGAAATCTCTCGATGAATATTTTGATGGACTCTTCTTTCTTTTGCTTAGTTGCAAGGAGAGTTGGCACTGAAATTTCTGTATCATCTTCAAAGAAACGAGCCAGAAACAGCTTCTCGAGGTCAGCCCATGTCTTAACCGAGCCGGCAGGAAGTTTTATGAACCATTCAAAGGTGACTCCTTTAATAGCACCAATCAATAAACGAGTCATGATAGCATCATTCGATACTACACTCCAAGTTTGAGATTTGAAGTAGTATATGTGTTGGTTCGGCGACCCTTTACCTTCAAAAGTATAAAGGGTCGATGCCTTAAACTTGGGTGGGTAGGGACTCGTGTCCCACTCTGCTGGGTAGGGTCCGACTATCCCCACATCTTAGAGACCGTCTCGGTTTGCGAGGGCCTCAAGGTATTGCTCCAATTTGCTCATCCTCTTGGAACGACTACTCCCGTTCTCTGAATTATCCTCCTCTTCAGATGAAGATTTGGGTGCTCAGAGTTGGAATGCTCTTCACTCTCAGTATTTGCAGAAGATGAGCTCTCCCCTTCCTTCTGTTTGCCTTTAAACTTCTTAGAAGAAGTTTTACCTTTCGGTTTCTTTTTATCCTTAAGCAGTTGTGATAGCATCTACTTAAGGGTGTCGGTAGATCTTGCTGAGTTCGAATCATATCGAATTGTTCTCTTTAGACTCAGGCCTGCTCTTCGAATCGCTTGGCCACCTCCTCGGGAGTTCCTGCCATGTAAGCAAAGGCGGTTGTCTCTGAACTAAAATTCGAAGACCGGGATTCAATGGTAGCGGAGTGCTCATCATTCACCTCAATCTTCCTAGCCAACAGACTATAGTCGACCGAGGCGATTGTTCCCGTGCGGGTCTGAGTGTGTCGGTAGAACCCTTTTAGCTTCGACAAGAACATCCTTCAAACCTGGAGACCAATCAACATCCGACTCCTCTGAACTAACAGTCAGTTGGTTCCCTTTGGACTTACTTGGTGTGAAACTCAGCCCCACCATGTTTGCAGTCACTTCTGGGTACTCGACATTAGAGAATGATTTCTTTTTCCCGGATCGTCGTCTCTTAGCTGAGTTTGAAGCCGCTGACAACCGGCTAAAAACTGACAGTTTATTTATCTGAAAGCCACAATGGCAATCAGAGAGTATTGCTGAGATGAGTTGCTCGCAGTGACATCGACAGGTGATTTGATGGATGTTCCTCTTTCTTGTCAGATAGTCTCTTAGGTCCGTTGAGGAAACATCTGAGGAACTAGCCTCGTACCCCCAGGGGTGAAGGCTTTTTGGCTTTTTATGTCTTGAAGACATGCCAATCTGAATGTGGGTCTCGTGTTTCTTTGTTGAAACGCGGACCTCGCATTGTATTGACAAACGCGGTCATCGCATTTAGAGTTAAAAATGTGGGGGTCACGCTCTGAAGCAGGTAGAATGCAGGTCTCACATTTTGAAGTAGAAATGGAGCTTCCGGTGTTGGCTATGCCTCAGAACGTGTGTCTCGCATTTAGGACCAGAAACATGGGACTTATGTTCTGAAGCTGGTAGAACGCGAGACTCGCATTTTGGGGTAGGTGAAACACGGGACTCGTGTTGGATGCGGACCTCGCGTTGCCTGAGAGGGACGCGGGTGTGAACCTCGCATTTTGAATCTGCAGAACAAATGGCTTCTGCAGAATCTTCGATTTGTTGTCGACATGCACGATGCCTTCGTCGATGTTCAACATCCCAGTTGAGTCGCAAGGGTTATTGAACCCCCGGCAACCTGGAATTGCAGACTTTGGAGAGGAGAAGGACGGTGGAATTGATCTTCACCATCACTTTGATCGTATGCTGACGCACTGGCCTTACGGGTCTCTTAAGAGATGTTGACGCGGACTGCATTGGCTGCATGAGAGATTTTCAGAACCACTTTAGAAGTGGCACTGCTTGCGCTGTGAGCAGTGGTGCATGCCACTTTAGGAGTAATCTCTAAAGAGATTCGAGAGCGATTCACTGAAGACACTTTGCGGTATTGCCGCATTGCCTTGGGACTAGCGGAGCCTGAGGAAAGGAATTCCTCGAACTTTCTTTGATTGAATTCAACGACAAGGGATTCCACCGTCTTGCCAAGAAGCTGGACATCAGCCTACGTCTCGATGTTCTCGTCGGTAGAGAAAGAAATCTCCAGCGGAATTGCCATCTTTCGTTTGATCGAAAAAGTTGGCTCGATGAAAATTTTCTTTGAGCGGCTGAAAAGTTACAGCTGAATGATTCCGATTACAAAAGAGGGAAGAAGGTACGAATCTCCCCTTTGTTTAAGATTGGGTCTTCGTGTGGTGATGGAGAGTGATTCTTGTTCGCAGTTGACCGGCCGAACGCCAAGCTTCTCTTCAGGACACTCTCAAAAATCAATCAGGACTAAGTGTTTAGAGTCCACTGATTACTCTTTTTCCCTCTCTGAAAAAGCAAGATGAAAAAGTAAGAATTTTTTAGCTTAAGAATTCTCAGATCACAATCCTCCAAAGTTTCCTTTTTCCTCTTTTCTCTGGCCCCCCTTTTATAGCTTCTCGGGCTATTTGTAGCAGTCATAGGGGTATTATTGTCCCCTAAAATTCCTCCATTATAGGAATTAACTCTCCATTACGTGGGGAGCTAATTGACCCAGTAATGAGGATCAATTATAACAGAACGCGAGTCTCGCGCTGGACGCGACCTCGCGTTACTTGTTGTAGACGCGGACGTCTCAGTTAGAACACGGAGTTGCTCAGAACCCGGTTTAAGCATGGCGCGGAGTTGCTCAGACCTGCGTGGATGCGGAGTTACTCAGACCCGTGTGAGACGCGAATTTGCTCAGACCCACGTGAGACGTGGAGTTACTCAAACCCGCATCTGAAGTCTTTGTTTCTCCTTTGGACGCGAGGTCCGTGTTTTAGTTGAAACACGACCTTCGCGTTGAAGTGAGGCTCGTGTCTGATCGCTTGTCCTTAGAGATTTTAGATAGCTACCTACATCAAGCACTCTCTCTCCTCCCTTTTCCTCTCTTCACTCCCCCTTCCCTTTTGCTCCATGACCGGCCACAAGGGCCAGCCGTCGGCCACCATCAGGAGGGCCAGCCCAGCTTTCCTCTCTCTCTCTCTCCCCCTCCTATATACAGTCTCTCGCCCCCCCAATATACTCACCCTTCTACTTTTTAACTCAAAAAAAAAAATCCAATTTTTACCAAAAAATTCCTTAGTTTTAGGAGAGATCTTGATCTAACTTGAAGAAGATTACCCTATGCAAGCAAGCTTGGTTGGGATTCTTGGTTTAGGAGGTAAGTAAAACCTTAACCCTAATACAAGCATTAATAATGGCTAAAAATAAAGAGTGGTTAAAACACATAAAAATATAATTTTTATTGAATATTTGAAGGAAATACATATGCTTGGGGGGTTAAGAAAATGAAATGTTATAATGTTTTGAATTAAATTAAGAAGGGGAATTAGTTTCATGTAGATATTATAGCATGTAAATTGCTAATTATACATAACATGTCTTAACTTAAAAATCTCATATATGTTATTATGAATGAAAAATGAAAAGGCTCATTTATGTGTGCTAATTGCTTTAGGTGAGCTAATACTTATGTGAAGTGAGAAATACTTCTTTTTGGTGGTAATTGTTTCATGATAGTTTTAGTAATAAGCTCTTTTATATATGTGAAAGGCATATTGCAAGGTAGTGTTGGTGGCAAATCTCTTATGCATTCGTTATACATATACATATGAAAAGAATGTTGCAAGTTAATGTAGTTGGAAAGTCCATCATGGTTACACATGAAAGAATGTTGCATGTTAATGAGTTGGCAAGTTCATCATGTTTATGTGTATATAAAAAGATTATTGTATATTAATATTAGTGAATAGCTCTTTATATATTCATCATTTATATGTGAAACTGTCAAGTGTTGTTATAACATTAAATGATAAAGATTAAACCATGCATGCAAGAAGAAATGTTACATTTTGTTAGTTCATAATGAAATTGTATTTTTGGAGCAAAGGACGGGGTGTAACCGGTAGGTGCAAAGACGGGACGAAATTGTGTTTTCAGAGGAAGAGACCGAATAGAAACGATGGGTGTGAAGACAGTGCTAAAGAATTATGAATCAAACTAAGTTAAATTGTCATCTACATGCATGTAGCTTCATTTATAAATATGTGTTACATGCATTAAAATGGTTGCTTTTCTTCCACAAAATTTTGACACTATTCAGATTGTGTAATTGCCTATTATATATGTTAATGGTATTATTGTATTGGGTTAATTGTTTTATTTGTTGAGCCGTCGAGCTTACCCCATTGTTAACCCCCTTTCAAGACTAAATAAACGGAAAAATCCCGCTTAAAACTTGGAAGTAGAATGTCGGAAGGATAGAAGACTCATTTTGATCAGACCTTCTCTTTTTGGATGTTTCTTATTTGTGTATATAAACTTTTAAAACTTCCTATGTATAAGATGGATGCTACTGCAAACTGTATGTAATAGACCAATTATGAATGAATGTAACTAGAGTAAGTGGTGATGTAATTGTAGTAACTTCAAGCGATGGACTTGGAGGGTGATAGTTATAAGGTATGTAGTGATGTTGTAGCAATATGTTATGATGGTATGGACTTTGATGAATTCTAGTTGCGACATATATATTTAAGCATGCGTGTTGAGAATTATATAAGTAGGTGAGATCAAACTGAAATTTCCTTATTAATTGCGTGGGTGATTGTTATACATTAAGAAATATTGAATTTGGTGCATGCCATGAAAGCTATCTTTGATGATGTATTGTATATGGACAAGTGGTGAAGTTTAAAAGAAATGCTGTCAAACTTTTTGTAAAAATCAAGTGATTAGTTATCCTATTAACCTTGATTTAGAAGTTTCATTGGGAAATTAGTTTAACTAAATCTGGGACAGTTTCATATGACGCAGTAGAACAATTTCAAGAATGAACTCAATTATTCTTTTATTTATGATAAGTAGTGCAGTCAATATGTCACTGATTCTTTCTATTATCTGGGACTTGTTCTTCTTATTCTTTTAGGCCTACATGTCCAATTAATCAATATCTTATATCTTATTTTATACATCACTTAATCTGATTGTCTATCTCTTATATTCACCTGGTAATTCACCAATCGCATACATACTAGCATATCACTTATATTCAGTTCACAACACCTTCGTGTTTTACGTATAACTCATGGTCATAATCACATCTCCTGGAGCGTATTATTTTACACACTTAGATTAGTTTATAATTCATTATTGTTCTTCCAATATACATATGAGATGCAAGACACGCGGATATTTCATACAACTCACGGTAGTATTCATATATAATTGCATGTTCATGCATGATGAAACACACAACAACCATATTCATATAACAGATGTCACAAATAACCACATTTTTATATCAGATGTCACAAATATATATTCATACATCACTCATAATCCTGATGATACACCAATCACCTAAAAATATTTTTATACCATTCTGGGTGATACACACCTCATATATTTCAAACAGTCAGACATAACACATACATATGAAATTTCATGATCACAACGCTGCTATGTCTTCGCACTCCGTCGGAATTCATCTTGGCCCCTTCCACCAATACATATACACTTGGAAATTCATTATCATTGCGTTGCTTCGTCTTCGCACTCCGTCGTAATTCACCTCGGCCCCTTCCTCCAATACACATATTTTATCCCATCTTCTCGCCCATCAGAATTTACCTCGGCCCCTTCCTCTGACAATTTTAAATAATAAACACCATGCAATAAATGACATGGATGCATATAGTTACACATAGGGGTGCCACCGGATACGGATTATCCGCAGATATCCGCATCCGAATCCGCCTCCAATCCGGATACGGATATCATTTTTTCACATCAGTCAATATTCATATCCGTATCCGTATCCGAAAGGTAGGTGCGGATACGGATATGGTAAAAGTAATATCTTATTCGTATCCGATCCGATATCCGAATGTTGCGTGCTTCATAATGATATCGGTATGGAGAAGACTATTCTTCAATGGAATAAGGTATTAAATTTTGATATTTTGAGTTGGTGAAAAAGTAATAGTGAAAAGTATTCGATTCTTGCAAGAGCACCACATGATATTTTGAGTATTTCGACATCAACCATGTCATCCGAATCGGCATTTAGCACCGGAGGACGTGTAATCTATTATTATAGAAGTCAAATGACAATGAATACGATGAATGTATTGATATGTACACAATAATATCATAGTATGTATCACATTTAATATTGTAGTAGATGAGATAAAAAATAATATAAGTATTTCTGTTTAATTTATCTTTAACCATATCCATTTTTAACATATCCGATTAGTATCCGCATTCGATCCGCTAATATCTGATTTATATCTGATATCCGATTTTGGGGGATACGGATATCATTTTTTCACATCCGCCAATATTCGTATCCGTATCCGTATCCGAAGGTTGGGTGCGGATATGGATATGATAGAGGTAATATCCGATCCGTATCCGATCCGATGGCACCCCTAGTTACACACCATTATGCATAAACAAATACTACATACACAATTGTCATATACATATGTATGCACATTCATTATCTCAAACATATTCATATCCATACCAATATGTTACACAGTTAAGCTCATACGATTTTACTTCTTAGTTCGTTATCGTAGTCTCAAGAACTTCTTATAATATATGAGAGATACCAAACACACATAATGCATACGGCTTAATAGTCGTAGTATTTTACCAGTCAAGTTCTGGTTTATACTACCAGTATTCGATCTTTCTAATAGTATTACTCATTCATCTCTTATTAAATCAGTTATCAATTGCCTCTTTTATCACGAAGTAGACTAACTATTAGTTATAACCTGTGTAAATATGAAATTTTCCCAATTCCTTCTGATACAAGTTATTAGTTGCACAACAATTCTGATATCACATGGATTACAACATTTTCTATATTATAATTATCCTTAATTCAATCAGGAATTAATTATTATTTTATTTGGTTCAGTCTAGTGTTAACTGCAGATTTCACCAATACCGGTCTTAACACTACCGGTTTCTGTAACACTTGCACTATCATTATTTATTTTTATCTATTAATTTCAAACCATTCAGGGACCTCTATTGTCCCGATAAATTAGTTTATTACTAACATTGTCACTGGTTTCATAATTGACGGTTGCATACGTACTGATTTCTATCATTACTGATTTTATAGCTATTAATTTCATAATTTATCTTTATTTCATTCAATTACCAGTCATATCGTCCTTTGTATTCATATATGCCACCAACCCACACATATGTGTGTGTGTTGATCGGGGCGGAACGAGCACTCGAAAATGTGTGTTTTATGAAATTAATGAAAAGCTTGTATGTGCTAATGTTCCCTCGATACTTCCGTTATAGCATTGGCTCAACGGGTCGAGTCGACAGGGACGGAAGGCGATAGAAGCATTAACAGTCTTTATTCACGTCGGTTGTTAACAAGTTCTTCTTTATTAAAGAATTAAAAAAAGAAAATAAAAGAAAAGGAATCAAGAAAGTGATAAGTGGAGAAGGGCGATGAAAAGGCAATGTAAAAACAAAAGAGAAGTGGTTTGGAAAACAAAATAGAAAAGAAGATGAAATAAAGATGAACTAAAAAGGTAGTAAAAACAACGATAGAAAAAATGATAAAAGAGTTTGAAAATTAAATTTTAAAATAAAGTAAAATAAAACTCATGGCTACTAACTACTAATTGATCCACTAATCATACTAACCTCTTAGTGATAGTTGCCTCACATGGATCCTTGACTTCAAAAGACGATACAGAGCATGACACATAAGATTGTTCTTCTACATTCAAACAATACATTCATACCACATAACAAGTTGCAAGCTACTATTAAATCATTAAAACTGGTTAGAGGTGAGCATGAAATAAAGTTAGCATTTACAAGTTAGTGGGTTAGGTGTTAGAAATGTTAGAATATTAGAATCCATCATCATGAGCCATCAATGGCTCTTGCAAGAGCAAGGCCTTGTAGAGGCTACTAGATTCATGTGGATTATCAAGTAAGTGGTTAGATGGTTAGTGGTTAGTAGTTAGATTTTCATGAGAAGAAGAAATTAGCTAAACATCATGTAGAAGATGGAGAAGATTATAATGGAGAAGAAAGGAGGCACCTTTACATAGATTGTCACCATCTATTACATCAATCCCTCTCTATCTCTCTATGAATCTCTCAGCCCCACTACAAGATCTAAAAATGAAATAAAAATACTAAAGAAAAGAAATAAAGAACACCTACACTACACTAAAGATAGAAACCCTAATCTAAAATCAAAAACTGCCTGCGTTTCAGCCAAACCTGCCCTATTTATAGGCAGAAGGAGATTCCAAAAGACGAGACGGGGCCACGCATCGAAGATCGACGCGTGGCTCCACCATCTTGCCGTGAAAACGCGGCTATTGCTGCGTTTTTGCAGCAATATCAGGGACATAAGTCCCTGGTTTTGGCGAGCGCGTCCCCGTCGCTTCTAGGACTTTCTTGGTATATTTGTTTTTGGTATTTTTGGCCGGATATTCGTTTGCGCAAAGGTCTAGATTCAATGCATCTTCTAAAAATTCCCTTGCTTAGCCTCCAAGAAATCCGGATTAAATTACCCGAAAATGGGTTTAATTAAGCTCTTATTACCCTTTTGCCCTCCTTATCTTGATTATTACAAGAGAAATCAAAACACGGTTTAGACCGTTATTTTATTCATAAATCAGCAGGAAAATGCGATATAATAATGCAGAACTGTAGACTAATCATGTGTACATGTATAAATCTGTATATCAATCAATTATTTACTATCCAATTCTCAGTGCATCAGCTACCATACTTATATCATGTTAACTTTACATACATATATCACTTATCGATACTGGATTACTAATCACATTGACACGACGCTTAATCTTTCGTCTGTGTCACTAATACCTAATCATCTAGATAATTATCTATCTATTTCCGATTAAATAAAAGATATCACTATAGATATATGAATTTGAAGAGTAGCCGAGAAATCTCGATATTCTAATTAACCAACTCATCACATTATACTTGTTTATTGAGGGCACCCAATACAATCAGACAATTTCTAGAATTATATTATTCTTTCATTGAATCGGTTGGATTATAATTATTGTTAATCAGTTATTATCCAGCAATACCGGTACCACCCTTTCTGATTTCGCGATTTCGATTTCATGACAAATCATCAATTTAGAAAGATTATTCTTCATAGTACTTTATTACTTAAAAAATTTCTCTTTCTTATCAGCTATACATGAATTTCTGATTTCCCCATTACTTATTCATGAATTAAGTATTATCAAAATTTCATTTCCAATTAACATGAGATGTTCACCAGCTACCAACTTGTGGTAACTAATCACTATTAAATAATTTCATTATCCCCTTTAGTTAAGTATAGTTATATTCGATTTAACTATCAAGCCATAAACTTAATTCTCAATCATACTTAAATTCCTGGAAGAGAGATTCTGATATACTGGTTATTTATCCAATCAATCTTATATGGTTTTTAACTAATGATATTTAATATTATCTTAATGTGTATACTTATCAGTTCTGTATTAATTGATTTGCACTCTCGTGAAAGAATTAGACATAGAGTTCACGTTACCAGCTCCCGTAATTGCTTATTCCAGACATCAGTTAAATGGTGATTTGTTTATTTTCAATCACGTTAAATGAATTATTATTATCTGCAATCAATACAAATCTTGTTTATGGGTTCCTGTATAATTTCTACTATCATCGCCATTTAACATACGGGATATCCTATTGGATTCTGATTTCACAACAGTCATTCACATTTAACAATAATATCACAATTATCCTTTTAATAATATACTTGGTTCCTTTGGATCAATATTATCAACAATTTCTCATTTAGATTATTTTTTAATTGGAAAAATTATAACTTAAGTGAGAACTTCCACTTACCATAGTCTGATTGATCCTCGGATATCCGATAAGCTCCACCACAACCGTGGATGCTTAGCTCTAGCTCCCACGAATCCAATGACTTTTAATATGGATATCGGCTCGAATTGGGTTTATCAGGTTATCTTAGAACCACCAAAACCCATTTCTCTTCTTCTTTCTTCTACAGCACCCAACAACAGTGTTATTGGTTCCCCCTACGCCGGGCTGCCGTCGCCCCCAGCGGCGACCTCTCCGGCATCGCCGTCGCCGGCAAGAAAGAAAGAAGCGGCGACATCTCTGGCGTCACCATCGCCTGCAAGAGAGAAAGAGAGGGAGAGAGAATGAGAGATACAGAGGGAGGGGGAGATATAACAGAGTATGAAGAGAGGGGGGCATGCTGCCGGCCTTCCCTGGTCGCCGCCGCCCTATTCTGGCCCCCGCAGGCGGCCTGCGTCGCCGGCTAAAGCCAGACAAGAAAGAAGGAGAGGTTGAGTGGGTGAGAGGGAAGAGTGCGAGGGGGGGGAGAGATCTCCTCCCTCACCTACTCTCTCCCTCCCCCCCATGCATCCCCATAACCATTAAATGCTCCCCATAACTCATCATTCACTAATTTATCAAATGTATTATTTGTATTTGAGTATAATACATGTATCTATTCACACTCTAAATGTATACATACATATACATTCTTACATGAATATAAATATATACATACCCAATTATCTTTGTATAAGTATATCTACATGTCACTTCATCATCCACAAATTGCTAAGAAAATTTATATAATTGCATTTAAATACAATTACATGATATTTAAACATGTATTTCAAAGTGTTCACAAATATACACACACATGTATTTATACTTATAAATTTTCTTCTCACCCCAAAAATATCAAGAAATTCCAATTTCATATCAAAAACAAATAACTAAACTTTTCTAATTATTTTTCATAATCTTATAAATCAAATATTAAAGTATTAAATTGAGGTTTAATTATTCGAGAGTTACACCGTGTCACGCCCCGCTTCCCAAAATACGGTGTACGGATACGTGACTGGCTAGTAGATACTCACAAAGAGTGAAATCTCTTTCATGAATATCTTAAGCTGTCAATTAAGAGCAGGATAACACACATGTATGCACATACAATCAAGCGCGAAGATAAAAACACAAATATGAAATGTTGAATCATTAATAATATCATCCATCATACCTGAATAAAACAAGTCAAGAAAGGGAAACTAAACTCACCGGAGGACAACTGAAGTAGAAACATGAAAACATAGTGACAGTACAAATAGGTTGTCAGAATAAAAAGTTAATAAGTTTGGCAGTATCGAGATTTATAATGGGAATGACTAAACAATGGATCATGTATAGTATGTTCGTGCATGCATGTCGTGACATGAATATAATAAATATGAGATGTCCTGGACGAGTAAATATCGTGTAACATAATCACAAGATCACAAGAACACATGGTCACAAGTTAAAATCATATAGCAAGTTCAGGAATATCGTGTAATCAAGATAATGCATGTCATAGGAGTCTCAGTGTTAGCATCACGAAAACACAGTTTAGGTGCTAGATCACAAGTAGGAAGAATATGGGACAAGTTAGATCATTGAAGATAATGCAGGATATAATGCAAATGCCTATGTCTAGTATTTTATTAGCCCTATGCTAATGCAACCATCCTATGTTGGCACAGAGGCCTTCCACTCTAGTTTTGATGATGATTAACTCATGAAGTTATGTTTACTAATAATCTTGTGATGTTTAGTTTCAGATCCTTAACCAAGATATTAGTAGGTGATTAGCTTCAACAAAGGTGTTTTGGAGCTTCTCACATGGTGATTCAAGAGCCCGAGCATCAAGATCATATATAGCACTCGTTGGAGTCAAGTTCGGTGGATCACGGTTTGGATCGAGTTGGCTTGAAGACGGAGTTCATCAAGAAGACTTCGGTACATAGTTTAGTTTTATGTTTAGATCCATGTGTAAAGATTAATAGTGTGGTATGCTCAAGTTCACAACACAACACACGTTTCATGTTTTGGGTATTGGTTTTCGGTTTTGGTTTAACCGATCTTGGTTTTCATGAATAGATAGTATCAATACAAGTTTACATGGTTTAATGTATATTAGATTTGTTCTATATACATGCATACTTCAACTATTTGAACAAACTTATTTTGATATGCCTATTCATGTGTTTGGAGTTTTGTGCTTTAACAAAACATATTTCTGGATTTATAGTCAAAAACATTGATATATATCTTTATATGTATATTGGAGTATATCCATATACTACATGCCTAAAAGTTATTTCAATATCATGTTTTTGTATTTGGATGAGTTTTGGACAAAACGAATTTTCAATTCAAAAATCTAAGTTTTAGAAAATACAGTTTTTGGTTTTCGGCAAAATTTCCATAACACAAAAATGGTTCAAATTGTTTGAAATATGTGTTGAAATTTTTCACACATGTTTGTATATCAAATATAATGTTAGAACTTATTTTTGTGGATTTTTAGAAGTTTTATGGGATTTATTTTAAAAAATTAAAATCCAGTTTTTCAGTCCCAAAATTGCTTCTGCCAGGCCTTGGCGGTCGACCGTGCCGGTCGACCGGACCAGGAGCCGGTTGACTGTTCCGATCGACCGGATGTGCACAAGGAACGTGCACGCAGCCAGCCTTTGGGCCGGTCGACCGAGCGGTCGACCGACTGAATGTAACCCACTCTCGGGTTGTTCCGGTCGACCGGACGGTCGACCGGCCAGAGAGCCGTTGCTCTCTGGTTCTAGGCGCGGTCGACCGGGCGGTCGACCGACAGTCGCTAACGGTCAAATTTAGACCGTTGGTCGGTCGACCGGGCGGTCGACTGGATGGTCAATTCTGACCATTTTTGACTGCAACGGCTAGTTTTTAAAAGAGGCTATAAAAACCCCATTTGAGAGATGTTTTCTTCAAGAATTTTAAAAGCAAAAATTTCCTACTTCCTAAGTTTTTTTAGCAAAAAGTTTTTGAGTTCGAATTCCTATTCTCTATTTATTTTTAAAGTGTTTTGTTATTTCAAAGAAAATAGTCTTTTGAGAATTGTTTTTGATCTAAAATTCTATATCTTTTTAGGAGAGTTTCCCAAGTGATTTTCTTTGTTAAAAACACTTTGTTTTTCACACTTGAGCTTAACATTCTATCCTCTCTATAGGATCCTTATTTTTGTGGAAAAGAAATTGGTTTGTGGTTGAGATATACCACCAAGTTGTAAACCCTTATCATTGCTTGGCTTTGTGCCTTTCCCTCTTAGTGTAGAGGAGGTTGTGCAATTGGGTTGTATCCCTCAAGTGTGAGGTGATCCTTGTTTGGCTTTGTCCTTATCCCTCATTTGTGAGGTGGATATTGTGGTGGCTTTGTGCCTAGCCTCTAAGTGTAGAGGTTGTTTTGTTTGCGCTTGATACTTCATGATTTGATTACTTGTTTAAATGTTAGTTTTTATTAAGACTAGGATATATATTGTACATATAGTGAGCTACAAATAGACCATTATATGTTTGTGCTTGAAAGCTTATTTGTACCCATTAGATGTACTAGTATAATCTAGTTTTGATGATTCATGCATTTGACTTGTATTCTCATTTTCTACATATTTTTCATGTTTATATGTTTTAACTTCATGTATATGTCTATCTTGTCTAAACTATTAGCTATACGTATACATCCTTTGAGCCACTTGCCTTCATGCATATACTTTTGTGGACTCGCTATGTTTGGATATGTATGTATACTTTAGTTTGAACATGACATACATATAACTTGAAGATTAAATCGTTTTGATGATTTTCATGTTTCATGGAATATAATTTTGTTTTATTGCTTAAAGGATTTCGTACTAGTTTTCAAATTTTTCTTAAAACTAGTTCGTATTCTTCATTATGGTAGAGCTTTTCAAACATACTATATTTTCAAACCTATTTTTGAAAACCCTACCCATTAAAGGGCGGTTGATTGGGCGATCATGCCTTGTATGCTTATTATTGAAAATCTTTTTAAACTTGTACATGAAATGGGTGGTAGGAAATATGAGTTATACACTTGATCATATTATGTTTTCAATTGGTATCATTGGATCATTTCAATTGGTATAAATATTGACATTTTTTTTGTATACTCATATAGATGTTTTTGATATATGTATGCTTACACTTCATATAGTATCAATTTCGATTGGTATCTAACTTTTCATACATATATATGCTTTATTTGTGCTCAAAGATATATATATATATATGAAAACACAAATTTTGGGTATGCTAAGCTTGATTTCAAATGACTATCTTATCTCAATTGATTATGTTTCAATTGGTGTCCTAATACAAGCTTATGCATCGTTTTATTTGGTATTTCATAAAGAGGGAGAAAATTCGTATTTTATCTTTCAATTGGTATTTTGTTTACCTTTGATTTTCACTCCCATACTTTATGATGAAAAATAATTGAAAAATGAATATTGATTTTAATTTGGTATCATATGTTCAAAATGAAAAATACTATCAATTGGTATCAGAGTTAGGACTCTAGTTTTTGGCTTCACATCCTTAGAGAGATCCTAAAATTTGCTAATCACTATTTTCATATCTTCATTCATACACTAGTAAAGATGACCAATAATATTAAGACCCCTCCTAAATTTGATGGACTCAACTTTCCCATATGGAAAGTTAGGATGACTATTTTTTTACAATCTCTAGGCAGTCTAGTTGCTAAGTCCTTGACCAAGCCTTATAGTAGACCCGAAAGTGAGGAGGACACTTGGTCCGAACTCACCTTCAAGGAATTTGATGCTAATTCAAAGGCTCAAAATGCCCTATTTTAACTTTGAATGAGGATTATCTAACACGGGTTATCCATTGCAAATCCGCCTATGAGATTTGGCAACACTTATTGGTCACTCATGAGGGAACATCACAAGTCAAGAGAGCTAAAATAGATCTCTTGCGTTCCCAATATGAAAGTTTTAGAATGCTAGAAAATGAATCTAATGATAATATGATTACCAAGTTTACTAAGATTACTAATGTTCTTTCTTCTCTAGGTGATGAAATAAGCAACGACCAAAAAGTGCGTAAGGTGATTCGTGCTCTTCCTTCGTCATGGAAATCAAAGCTACCACCTTAAAGGAGTTTGGTGAGAGGACCACCTTGTTTTGGAGACTTGGAGAGTTGCCTTCATCGGTTTTGGTAACGATCTCTAACTCCCATTATGTTTACATGCTTTCACATTATTGAGTTTTAGCATGTTTTAATTAGTATGTTAAATGCCATGATTATTAGATCATTGACATGCATGTATAGCATTTGAGATCATCCATGTTTATATGGACCCATATGTTGTGTTCTCACCATTGTTTAGCTATTATGTATATCATAGTTCTAATGCATGTGCATTTACATCGTATTTATGTTTATCATGTTGGTTTATGTCTTTTTTCGGGTGATCATTGCATCATAACATTTTAAATTTGTGTATTGATTAGCATTATCACCTATTCACCCCCCCTCTAGGTGATTTCATCCTATGCCTCATCCCATAGGACAACTGCATATCAAACAAGTGATGCGTTAGTGGATCCTGATCGTAGGGAGAAACAGTTCACTGTACTCAGGTATCATGTAACATGTAATAATAAGTGCGTGCATAAATCACAAGAGCACAAGATCTATGGCCAGGCCCTGGGAGGAGCTGCCCTTCCAAGCACACCTCCCTGATCCCTTGTTACCATTCTCCCCCAGTTACCTCGGCTTGATTAATTTTCTTAATCAATGCAAGTACCAGACAATGTGCGACTCGGTGAGACTGGATCACAAATCGGTATCAAGAATGTCAATACCAATGAATACAATGTATATTATGATCATAGGACTGTGTCAACGGTGGCAAAATCAATAGATAAATGCAAAGTAGTGCAAGTGTCAGTGTCGTCAAATATATAATCTAATGATCATAGTATTTAATCGAGATCGTATGCATAATACTCCAATGAACAATCCTCAAATATTTTCCAAAATATTTTGATCGATTTTCTCGATTAATTTTCAATAATATCATGATCAAAATAACATTTAATATATTATTCTCGAATGTTCCTCAAATTATATTAATCGATTTACTCAATACTAAATTCTCAATAATTTCTCAAAAATTCCAAATGATCAAGATAATCATTACATCCAATTACCTTTATTCATTTATCCTCGAATAATCTGGGTAATAAATTTTAGTCACAATTAATATAGGTTTTCGTGTCATAATCTACCACATATAAGCAAAAATCATGTCAAATTTAGTTGAATGCATGCATGAACAGCGATGAGATGTAAACGATATGCGGAACAATATATCGTGATCATGTGACAAAAATGATGATGATATAAAGAATTAACGATAAAATGGGTAATACGATGATTAACGGTATAATCGGAACAATGCAGTGTGTACAGATTGATAATCATGATCACATGTTATTATCGATAATCAGGAACATAATGACAAAGAGAAATTAATATTTAAAATATAGAATTAAATTCAACAAGAAACCCATTACCTGCCTGCACCGAAGAGGACGTAGGACTTGAGGTTGTCACCTTGCCTTATTTTGACGGTGAATAGATGGTGGTTATTCCTTTGGGTTTCCCGGCAAGAAACGTATTGGGTGAGGAACGCCTAGGCCACCTCTTTGAAGTTGTGAAGGGAATGAGGAGGTAAGGCGTAGAACCAATCCAAAGCTACACCTTTTACACTGGACAAGAAGGTAAGGCTCAAAAGCGGATCATTGCGGGAATGGACAACTATTTTGTCCCGGAAGTACCGGATGTGTCATACCGGGTCACTTGATCCGGAATAGTAGTTGAAAGTTGGGATTGTGAAAATCCTCGAAAATTCACATTCTAAAATCTCCTCAGATAGAGGGGAATCGTAAACTCTGACAACAGTTTGCTTTAGTCATCTCTGGAATTACAGCTTGGCTTCCTCGATTCATCGCTGAATCAACTCATCGAGGGCTCGGGTGTCAAGAGACTCATCGACTTTTCTCCAGCTCTAGCAGTGATGGGTTTTCGTTCGGAGATGGAGGGAGTCGATCACGTCGTCAGAGTGGTCTTCATACGAGGGAGATGGTAGATTGGGTCGCTTCTGACTTGCAGTAGGCCCATTGGTCTAGGTCTCCCCACCCTCAAGATCGCCTTCCGATTGTGTCTGGGGGTTCTGGATGGCGACGATCTACACCTAGAGTTCATCATTGTGGTGCCTTAACACCTCTTGCTCGCGATCTAATCGAGCATGTTGTTCCTCCATTTGCTTCTGCAAGTCAGCAAGCTTCTAAAGGATTTTGCCTTCGTATGTTGTCGGCGTTTGGACGTTGACCGCTGCCCACAGCGGCAATGAGGAGCCCGTATCTTGGGTGGAATACGGACATTCAGCTAGGGGTGAAGGGATCGTGCTCCCGACGGCGCTTTTGGATGTGGCACCATTGAGGGTGGCAACCTACTTTCTGGGGGACATCGATCGTCCAAGAGCTTTTTGAGAAAGGTTTTGAGTTTGTAGGGGAGAGATCTTAATTTTAGGGATTAAAATCTCAATGAAAACACTACTTTGTGGTGGATATTTTTTGCCACAAATGATCGGATGGTCGATCCACACCACAAGCAGGAGTAGAAAAGTGGGGAGGACAGAAAACGAGAGAGACAAGATTTTTTACGTGAAAATCTAAATCGGGAAAAAAAACCACAAGGAAGAGAAGAAGATTCCACTATAATTCTCAAGTTACAGAAATTACAGAAAACTTGTTGGTATATCTCTGAGTTGGGATCGATTGGAAGGGCAAAACCCCTTCCTCGTTGGAGGAGAAGGTCTACTTATACTGAAATGTCGGCATGGAGGCGGATGGGGTGCTGGCCAGATCTTCATATCTGCACATGTTGATTTGTTGTAATGCCATGATTATTGGCGCTGGACTGTTAGGATTGCATATAGGAAATCTCGTCATTGTCCATAACTACTGACACTGGGGAGCGTCATACTTTATGAATGTGGGAGAGAAAGGAGAGGCGCAACTATAGGCGGACATCTCGGTGGCCGTTGCTGGGATCTTCTAGAATGGAATCGGGAGCCTTGGACTGCAGATGACTCCAGTGGGATAAAGTCTTCGGGGCTCGAAGTTACTCCGAGATGACTTGAGATGACAGAGACTCCGAGATGGAAGAGTCTTCGGTCTGAAAGTTGACTTTGGTGCAGTCTGGAGTGATTCGGGGAGGATGTGTAATGGCAGAGCTCTCGGGACGGGCTGAGAGCTATGGATATCTCTGGGTGAGGATTTTAATTGCATGGACATGTGTCATTATCTTGACGAGGGTTAGTTTTTGACCACGACAAGTGGAAAACGCTCTTGTTTCCATCCCACGTGCATGGATGGTCTCGTGAACTACTTAATATTCCCTCACACTCTCACTCCCTAACATGTACGTTCTCAATCAATTAACCAAACTATTCATCTGAGCATAAATATAATATTATTAATAATAACAATAATAATTTTAAGAAGTAATTTTTATTCTCATTGACAGCAAGGTTTTTAAGTCCCAGTACTGCTACTTTAACAGGCATCCCACTCCGTTATGTTGTATCATTGGTGGTGATATGTACTAGATCTCAGAGTGAAAATCAGTGTTCTTATTGCGCAATTTTATAGTTTCATTTTTTTTATTATATGAAATATATATTATTAATAAGGGGGATTTCTCTAAAGCCCCTTATGTCAAACCATATTTAGGAAGAAACTCATTCTCCAAATTTATTTCACTTCAACTACCTCATTTTTAAAATCCATGTGGCGCTTCCATGTGTCCCACATGTGAGGCGGTTATCAGCGGCTAATGACAGAAATACCCCTACCTCTTTTTCACACTGACTGCGACCGTTTTCTTCCCTAATTTCAAAGGATAGCGACTCAAATCCGAGTGAAAGCGACTGCAGTGAAGGAATTAAAGGAGAGATTGTTGAAAATCTCCAACCCTGAACACAACTACAATGAGCAGATGAATGTTTGAGGAAGATGAATTTGGCAGGAAACTTTGCTTGATGTTATTGTATATACAAAGTAGGAATGAACATTGATATACATGAAGTTGTAATTAGTGTAAATATTGCATGTTCGTAAACATATACAATCATCATAATACAAATGATTTTTAGTTGTTGATGTCAAACTCAGATGCTTTTATGTTGAATCATATATATAATATAGAATGATTATCTTAATATAACTGTTATTAGTCATTGGTGTCTGCAGTATTGTAAGAAAGTCCATTTTTTGTGTTTTCTGAAGATTATGATCATGGTCGCAGTCCTCACAAAATATCCCCAATTCTCAATTTGTATAAGGATTGTGAAATTGATCGCAGTCCCAAAAAAATATCACTAGGATTGCGATTATGATCATAATTCTCACAAATGTCCTCAATCCTCAATTTTTATGAGGACTCGGATATTGATCACAATCCTCGAAAAATATCATATTTCTCAGTTATAATTAGGACTGTGATCATGAGCGCAGTTCTAAAAAAAACCTCATTTCTCATTTTTTATGAGGTCACAGTCCTTATAATACCCCCATTTTTATGGTCGCGGTCCTCACAAAATGACCTCAATTCTCAATTTTTTCGAGGACTGCGACATTGATCGCAGTCCTCGAAAAATGTCCTATTTCTAAATTATAATCGCAGTCATCACAAAATACTCTTAATTCTCAATTTTTATGAGCATTGTGACATTAATAACAGTTCTCGAAAAATATCCTATTTCTCAGTTAAAACTAGAACTGCGACCATGATCACAGTTCTCAAAAATTCCCTCATTTCTCAATTTTTATGAGGACTACAACCATGGTCACAGTCTTCATTATACCCTCATTTTTCAGAGTTTTGTGGAAACTGCGATCAAAAGTATGATCACAAATCTTCACATATAACGAAAGGAAAAACATAAAAAATAAAAGAACAAAAAAATCATCTTTACCTAGTTTGAAGTGGACTCCATGCTCAAGGGAAGAGGCAGATAGATATGCGAGATGTTGATGAAGAGCGGATTAACACAGATAAAGAACAATGATAGATCAAAGAGAAGAACGCCGACGAAGAAGAGATCAAAGAGATGGAGATGAGGAGCAACGAGAAGAGAGTCTTAATCTGAAAAAGGGTAAAATCGAAAATGAAATTACGTGGGAAAAGAGAATCTGATGTTGTTAAGAATTAAAATCGAGATCCGATCTGTCTAGTTGTTTTTGTTGATGTGGATAAGGCTGAGGCCAAACAAATTATGAAGCTGAGTTTTTTCCTAATTATGTTAAGAATAGGTGGTTATAGCGAATTTTTCCTATTAATATCAATGTAACTATTATATCAATTTAAAAGAGAAATAGAATTCTTTTATATGAAATTATGAATAGTGTTATTGTGTTAAATGGACCACTTTCTGAAGGAGGATCATATTAGCATGAGTCTCATTTGTATGTAGTAAGGTAGGTTTTGAACTTAAGAGTCCCTTTTACATGTGACAAGACGAACTTTGAGTTTAGGAGTCTCTTTAATTGTAGCGAAGAGGACATAGAATATCCACATGAAGTCTCTTTCATGTGAAATGAGAACATTGAATGAGAAAGAATGGGAATTTCCACAGTGAAAAATAAGTCTGTTAATGTTAATCCATAATAGGAGAAGAGTCAGAGAAGAAATGTTAAAAAGAAAAAAAAATTAGAACCAATATAGAGATGATGAGTTGAACATTGTTTTCAACTTTGACGAGAAGTAGTCGTGATAAGACTGTTGGGAATCCACGCAACAAAGATGGCCACCAGAGATATCTAATCAATCACACGAACAATCAAACAAAGAAGGGAGAGAGAGAGAATACAAGATTTAACGAGGTTCGACAATTTGCCTACGTTCTCGGGGCAAGAGGAGAGAGTTCTTATTAAGTCAATCAATTACAGGTTTTTCTAGTTTGAAGGGATATAAATATTGGGGACACTACCCTTCCTTATATAGTCAAAGAAATCATGAAGAAAAGAAAATAAAAAATACCTAATTCAGACCAGAAACGAATTCAGAATCAGATTTGAAAACAGGGCCCCTGCAGCTGTATTAGTCGACTAGGCCAATTAGTCAACTAATTGCTTCTATCAGTCGACTAGGTATTTGGCCCAGTCACTAGTATGTAGTGAAATAGATTTTTCAACTCTCTATTTGTATCATTAGTCAATTGGGCCATTGCCTTAGTCGACTAGTCTTGGTTTCTTCTGTGCAATCCAACTTCGATACGGCCGACACGCTCTCGTATTCGACACCATCGATTGCATCAATCTTTGGCTAACTTTCAATAGAGTTAAAAAAACTTTTTCAATAAGATTTTTACCCTCTCTCCCCATAATTCTCCAGCTCGGTGAAGATTTCACAAATCTGAGCCGAACGCAACATAGCACCATGTTAACTCCAATTGGCTGCACCATTGTGGTTGCCTATGTACTCATGCCCAACGGGATCAAGCCACACATAGCTCATCCAAATGAGCTCCATCAAGCTCAAGCAACTATGACTAAATCTTCAGCAGCGAACCGAACTAACTGAATCATATGAACCTCCTTACCAATATCATTATGGAGAACAATGGCCTTTAATTTGAGCTTGTCATGCTCACTAACTTGAGATTCATGCTTCTTCACCCACTTTCGTGGATTTATCTTGGTTCCAATAGCTACAAATAATTTAACATTCTCATTAATGTCTTCAACCTGTTCAATATCAAAACTGGCTATATGATCTCTACCGGTGTCACATCCAATAAAGTCATTACTTATACCGAGCCAACTAGAGGTGGTGGAGTAGTATCAACCTCCACCCGCTGCGATACATCGTTGGTCATCATCCTCTCCACCTGCTGAGAGACGGTAGACTTCAACAATGAAGTCTCATCAAACGTGACATGCTTACTCAACATAATCTTCTTATTTTCGGGATCCCAAAGCTTGTAGCCTTTCATATTCCTCTTGAGACCTAAAAACACAAACTTCTTTACTCGCGGAATTATCTTGCCATCTTTGGCACTAAAGTAGGCTAGACTGTTAAATACCCGGAGGAAATCATAATCCTGAGCACCTCCACCTGACGAAATATCCAATGGAGTTTTGCCTCCTATCGTAGTCGATGACAGTCCAATTATGAGATGGCTAGCATATACAATTACCTCACCCCAAAATAATTTTTCTAATCGTGCATTAGACAACAAACACCGAACCTTCTCCAGCAAGGAGCGGTTGACTTTCTTAGCCGACCCATGTATTCCACTTTGAAGTGAGTACCAATACCAGTGTTCTGGCCAAATTGTAGGAATTGATTCTTGTATTTTTTAACATTACCAATTTGAAACTCCTTAATCTCCCTATTAGTCTGTTTCTCCATCATATCCTTCCACTTCACCAGATGTCTAGGACTTCAAATCTTTGTCTTATGAGATATATCCAACAGTGCCTAGATAAATTATCAATAAAAGAGACAAAGTACCGATGACCTCTAAGCGATGCAGTCTTGGCAGGTCCCCAGATACTAACGTGAATACAATCAAGAAGACCTTCCGAGCGGTAAGTAGAGGCGCTGAATTTTACCTTCGTCTTCGTGTTCAGATTATCTTTTCCACCCAATTTCATGCTGCAGGTAGATGCATCTTCCAATGATCTCTTCTTTGCTAGAGCTTGCAAAGACTTTTCTCCCGTATGTCTGAGTCTCATACGCCAAACCTGTGTGCAAACATCATCTGAAGAAATAGAAGTCGCTACTCGCCCTGTAACCGTACTACCCATCAGGTAGTATAGGATATTGCGTTGGACGCCCTTCAATGCCACCATCGAGCCTTTAGTCATCTTGAGAACACCATCACTAACAGATACTCCATGACCCAATACTTTCAAGGTACCAACAGAGATAAGATTCCTTTTAAGTTGAGGTACATATCTCACTTCCTTCAGTTTCTGTACCATCTCATCAAACATCTTGATACGAACCATACCTATCCCTTCCACTTTTCATGAATGATCATCACTCATGACAGCGAAACATCCATCTAGCTTCTCAAAGCTAGAAAATCAATCCCTGTTCGGGCACACATAATAGGTAGCTCTTGTATCTAATACCCACTCATAATCACCTGAGTAACCAACAGTAGGAGTAGTAACTGAGATCGAGAATATCAATGAGTCTGTCCGATCCACCGTCTGTGAAGTACCAGCTTGTGTACTGATCACCTGTGTGAGATTTGCCTCGGTCTTTGACTCCTTATCCTTATTCTTATCCTTGATCCTTAGACAATCAACCTTCCAGTGCCCTATCTCTTTATAGAAGGCACACTAGTTCTTCTTCAGGTCTCTAAAACTTGGTCTGGACTTAGATCTCTCATGCTCGTCTTTGCCCTTCCGATTGGAACATCTGCCTCTTACCATCCATGCTTCTGTTGATGTACCATTGGAAGAAGACAGCTTGTCCTTCCTCTTCTCCTCATAATTTACAAGAGCAGCTGACACATCATTATAGCTAAGTGATTGTCTACCAATAATCAAGGTGAGGATGAAGGTCTCATACTCTTTATCAGGAAAAGATTTCAAAAGAATTACCGTCTTATCCTCTTCTTCGATGTCTGCATCTACTTTAGTCAAATCTGTAAGAAGCTTTGTGTAGTCATTCATGTGCTCAGCAATAAAGAGTCCTTTCTTCAACTGGAAGCGATAAAACCTCATCTTTAGAAGCAGTCGAGACTCGATACTCTTTGTCAGATATTTCTTCTCGAGAATCTCCCTCATCTTCTTTACAGACGTCTCATATAACACATGATACTTGATGTTTTATGTCAAACAAGACCTTATAAGACCACACGTCGTCCTATTCATCTTGTCCCAATCTTTTTCAGAAGTCTCCTTTGGCTTTTCTTTCAATCGTAGAGTGTCTTCAATATTTGATACCGTCATTGCATCCATCACCTCACATCTCCACATCTCAAAATTGTTCGTGCCATCAAACTTTACCACATCGATCTTCATCGGATGTGGGTTCATGAATTTTACCGTAGATGTACTAACTCCAGTCATCTTCTCAATAAATTTCTCAAAGCAATGCGGAAAACCAACCAGAAATAGATCAAAAATTAGATAAAGATAGAATCTTTACTTTAAAGTGAAACCCTAGGAGAGTTTCTGAAGCGATCTACTTCACCAAATCTGATTCCTCAAGCAATCCAAACGTTATTCTTAGATCGACACACGATCCCACAAGTAGTCCCAAGGCCGCTCTGGGATCGACACACAATCTCTACCGAACAGCAACCAATGCTTTTGGAATTGACACACGATCTCACATCGAACCTGTCATGCTCTGATACCACTTGTTGGGAATCCACGCAACAGAGAAGATAGCCACCAGAGAATAGCCAATCAATCACACGAACAATTAAATAAAGAAAAGAAAGAGAGAACACAAGATTTAACGAGGTTCGACAATTTACCTACGTCCTCGGGGCAAGGGGAGAGAGTTCTCATTGAATCAATCAATTACAACTTTTTTCAGTTTTCGGTGATACAAATATTGGGACACTACCCCTCCTTATATAGCCAAAGAAACCATGAAGAAAAGAAAACAAAAAACACCTAATTCGGATCAGAAACGAATTCAAAATCAGATTTGAAAATAGGGTCGCTGCAGCTATATTTATCGCTAGGTCAATACCCTAGTCGACTAATTGCTTCTATTAGTCGACTAGATATTTGGCCTAGTCGACTAGTCTGTAGTAAAACAGATTTTTCAACTCTCTATTTGTATCATTAGTCGACTAGGCCATTACCCCAGTCGACTAGCCTTGGTTTCTTCTATGCAATCCAACTTCGATACGGTCGACACGCTCTCGTATTCCATACCATTCATTGCATCGATCTTTAGCTAACCTTCAACAGAATTTTAAAAACTTTTTCAACAAGATTTTTACCCTCTCCCACAAACACAATCATGAAGAGCTTCTCAAAGTAATCTGGATAGATAAATATAGCAGATTTTCTCTTTATGAGCCAGAATCATAGGTGTAGGTTGAATCAAAAGTCTAAACCTAGTCAAAGTTAGAATCTAAAAATCTCCTAAGGTCGAGAAGAACTTTCTGAGAAGAAAGTGGCTGAAGAGAATTCACTACCTCTTAAAAGCAATAGCTCGACACTGTGAAGACTTGTGAGAAATTTGGAGGATCTAAAGTTTTCATAGAACAATGTCTTTGATACTATGTTAAATCAACGAAGAAACTGAAATTTGTGTATCTTACTGATAAGGTCAATAGACATGTAAGTAGATGACATGACAAACTCAAAATGTAAAGACTCTAAAAGAGACAATAGTCGTGCAAGTACATAATATGAACCTCGAAACATAAGAACTCTACTTTTCAAGAAGATACCTCGATAAGATAAATTATATCTATAATAGTATTCTAATCCAGAACGTAATATTACTCTTTAACAATATGTATTTATAGGTATCCTTTCTTTGTACTACGAAGGTCATCCTTATATCTTGGTGTTCTTTAAATAGCTTTTATATTATGTACTTGCTTCCTAGGCTCACTCATGGATTTTTTCTACCAATCCACAAACGTGTGGTTTTTTCTTCTGAAAACTTTTTCGGGTAATACTTTTAGACTTGTCCCTAGCACCATTTCATATGTAAAGCTGTGTGCTCAACCTTTTGTCAGGACCTAAAAAATTTAACAAAAAGGAAAATGAAAAAAAATGAAAATGAAAATGAAAAATAGTAATCACGTTCTTCTTTTCTGTGCAAATAGTACAGGCGTCAACTGGGCCGGAGTGGACCCGGAATTCGCCGGATCCAACCCGGAAATGAGGAGTTTTAGAAAGCTTTGAAACTTGCCCAAAACCCTTGCGGATAGGCTTTACTTTCACCCAAAACTCACCCCACCTGAATCCCATAACTGAACCTGTAATTGTACTCCAAACTCGGTCGAAACCCCTTATTTGCATACATATATACATAGTTAATAGGTATTAACACGGATGCACTTTTAAATTTTGTCCTCAGAAACACAAATGTACCATAGTGTGAAGACTTCAAGTGGCAAGACTATTAAGAAAACTCTATTAGAACTCGTTTATTGGTTGTTCGGTTGCTTGTAAATGCAAGGAATTGGGAAAATTTGTAATTGATTGTGGGACACAATTTACAATGAATTCTGAAATACAAAAAAAAAAGTGTTTGGTCGTAGGGAATTGGCGGTAGAGGCTACAAAAATGTGAATTCTATATTTTCTTGCCACCTCAACAATTTGAAATTCCCAATTCTATAAATTTTTGATGACATTGGGGAGAAAGAGAGAAAAGAGGAGAGTCTATGAATTAAAAAAAAGAGAGGGGAGAGAGGGAGATTTACTTTTTTTTTTTTTGAGTGTGAGGCCCACATTCTCTCTTTTTCATGACAAAAGTAATCCTTTCTTTTTGAGGGGCCCACTTGTCAAAAGATGAATTTGGATAGAATTGGGAGTATGTGGGACCCACTACTTCTTGCTTTCCTTGTTTTACATGCAACCAGACAACCCCCTAATGACAAACAAGAAAAACAACAAATAATAAGAAAATGACGTGATCCAACAGTTTACTTTTGTGCATGAACGGAAGAAGGTTTTATTTAACTTGAAGAGGATACAAAAGTATTCGTCCTTGGAGATCTTTCCCTACAGCACAATATATAATTTTCCTTGAGAGATTGGCTTCTTAGATGATTCCAACACTCTTATAGATTGGCATTTCGTTGGACCCAATAGCGGAGGCAAGGAGACTCTTGGGGTAACAATTAATACCCCTCAAATTTACAAAATCCCTATATATATGTATGAGGATCACAACTGTTCTGACTCAGCCCCTATATTCATCTTGACCAAAAAGACTGACAAATGATGTTTTCTCCTTTGGAATTTTAGGAATATATCACACATGAGAATGTGAGTGCCTGTCAGAATTAATCAGTTTAGTGGAGAAAAAATTGAAGATAAAGGTGGAATGTTTAAATAATTTAGAGTATTAGATTTACGAGACACTTTGATGATGGATCCCAGTAAAATGAGTGTATATAATGAGTTCCTTTAGTTTAGGTCAAATTACATGTTTCAACACAATTAAAGATATTAACTGCTCGGATGATATCAAAATTATTTTCGTTTTTTCTTTTTCTTTCTGGTCCTTTTTTTGGTTCATGTGCAAGTAAGAGGAATAGGAGTGCGAGGGCACATCACTGGATACTGTTGGAATATGAAGAATATATATATATATATATATATATATATATATATATATATATATATATATATATATATATACATATATATATATATGTATATGTGAATCTTTGAATTAAATTACGGCGAGATCCGTTGATCGAATCAATTGGATGATGGTTGGAGTGTGTTCTCCTTCCAATGGGGATGAACGTGGTATATTCACATATTCAATTCCGACTTCGAATGAATGAGATATTCAAGTATAAAGATTACCTAATTCAAAGTCAAAATGGGACTAAAGGTAGATAAAAGCATTTAGTCCCACATTGGCCATGGGATGGAAGCTTGAAGTGTTTAAATAGAGAAAATTGAGAACAAAGGGCGTGCCCTTTGGGTACTTGGAGTTTTCGCGCGCGATTGGGAGGAAACC